>JANZXR010000167.1:75525-83355 GCA_027575705.1 Erythroxylum echinodendron | reverse complement strand
CGTTTCAACCTGGCGCCTGTCGCGAATGCGAAACTTAACTCACGATAATTACCAAGATAAAGTCTAGGATACCGTTGAAAACGCGCTCATCGACAAGATTTCCGAGCGACTGGACAGTCTTTTTCCGGAATATGGACTGACCCCACCTAGCAGAAGCGCCCCTTTTACTGGTGCACATCGAGTTCGATTCCAAAGTCCCCCTTCAAAGCCTTCCCGAGAGTTCGCCAAGCTGACCTTTCCTTCGGAATGAGATGAGGGATATAAGACAACTCTTCTATTGACTACAGCTGAATGGCTTCCTTCCCGAGTGAAATGCCTGCTGGGCCTATGAACACTCTTACTAAGACAGGAGATTCGACTTGGACATGTGCTTACTCCTTTTCTTCTCTTCCACAGCCGATCTTGGACTTTCAATCAAGTGAGTTCAGAGCTGACTGATCAAGCCAAAGCTTCTCCTTCGAGCCCTTGAAACCCACCCCAACAAGTCTTCCTTCCGCAAGAGCTGATCTTTCAAACAGTATCGAAAGCCCGTTTATAATAAAGAGTTTATGCCACTCGTATTGCCCCGGATTGACAAAAGAGGCTTTTATTTTATATTATTGTATAAACAAACAATTTTCAAAATCGGGTTTGTGTTCATTTAGACAACAAAGACAAAGACAGTGGACTCTGAAACCAATGATTTCGCTGGATCTAAGAATAACGTAGCACAGACAACCGGACTCACCAAGGACGGCGAAGGGAAAGATTCTCAAGTAGGATTCGAACCTACGACCAGTCAGTTAACAACCGACCGCTCTACCACTGAGCTACTGAGCTGAAGCCCAACCTTATTTGAAATCCCCATTTCAGGCGGTAGAGGATTTTTTCATATTTTCGGAATAGAGGAGCAATCCATGTTATACGTTCGAAATGGAACAAGGGAACTAAGATTGGTGTAAAGCAGTTGTAGCAACCCCTGTATAAATGAATCTCTCCTAATGAACCAACGAGTGAAAATCCATTCATTCGCCTCTCACCAATCATCCTGACCTTAGGAGCGGAATGAATCGCATATGTTGGTTGAAAATTGCTCGGGAATTCATTGATAGTTACTTTGCCAGGTTCTAGGGGGCTACTCTTCTTTTTTGTCGATCGAGCCGCTCTCCCTCATTCCACTCGTCCAGCCCTTTTCACGAACTTGTACAATCGATGCCACAAAGATAGCCAACTCTATTATCAAAGAAATAAGGAAACGGGCGACGATTTGGCACCAGATATCCGTAGGTGTGAAAAGAGCAGCTGTGAGAAGCGGAAAAACCATCAAAAAACGACGATTGTTCGTGGAGGTTTCCACAGAAAGACCCTTCGGTTCTGGCAAACAGATCACAATTAAAGGTACCTGGGAGCATACCGATGGAATGAACGAAATACGAACAGTTAACATAATATAGTCATAGATCTTAGGTTGTAACTGGATCATGAGCGAATTTGTTGATGTTGCACCCACGAAGTATGGAAAGTGCCAAACTTGGGGAACTACCCGGGGAGGAGTTAGGAGCAGGAACAAGGAGAAGCGAGAACCACTTAAATAGAGGAATCGATTGTATTTCGTCCTTTGTTCCCCATAGCAACTGGGGATCAAAAAGCACCAAATTTGATGACTTATTAAAGGAAAGACGAAGTAAGAGCATGCTATTGAAGACGTTGCAACATATGTCGGGGGGGCCTCCGTTGATTGTGTACAAACAAAATACGAGTCCAGAGACAGGGTAAGAAAGGGTTTAGCTAATAGAGATATTAACTCTTCCGGGAACCAGTAACGCGTAAACCATGTCAAACCAAGACCGATCAATATCCGAACGGAACGGATTCGAACTTCTCCTAGAATAGTTTCCGGTGCGAAATGAAATTCATATATAATTGAGTAATTCAAAGGAGAAATAAAAAGATTTTTTAAGATCCGTTTCAGGAACGTAAAATTGCATAAACAAAAACAAATGATTATGTATCACAATTGAATCACTACACCTCCCGCCTCAACACTCCCCTCTCCCACTAGCATAGCAGCAACAGAGGCCCCGCTCACCCCAACCATAACTATGATCTTAAAAAGAGAGCTTATCGTTCTATAAAAAGAGAGCTTATCGTTCTAACAAGAGATCATAGTTTTGGATGGCTCTCATAATCCGGCGATATGGAACGCTTTCTCGGGTGCCATGTTCTCTTATCTGAGTGACGTACGAGTTATAGGTACGTGGACTCAGGAGCTCCCCTTGCGGAGAATGGAGAAGCCCCCGAATTTCTTTATATTTGGAAAGAATGGAATGGGGAGGAAATCCATCATCTACCAATGCCGCCTCCACATACTCTTCGACTAGGCGTTGAGCATTGAGAATCTCGACCATTCTCCGAAGGTCGTTATTCCCCCCGATATTCAGAAGTTGGTACCGGTTAAAAAGCATGTCTTCGCGGATCACCTCTGAGATAAGAGGCTGGGCCAATTGGGGGATAACAACCGGTTGAGGTACCGGCGGAGCCTCGGGAGGAGTCACCGGTTGTTCCGGCAATTTCACCGGACTAGGTGGGGGCGAAAAAGCGTTTATCTCATCGCAATAGGCGATGGAAGGATGGTGAAGGCCTAAGACTAATAAAAGATTACCACATACTATCAAAATGATAAAATGCACTAAAAAAAGATTCGAACTTTCGGACTCTTTGGCAACTAACATTTCTTTACACTCTTTTATTAATTTCGATAATACTAATACAGAAACTACTATGAATGCAATCCAGAAGTATACAGCTTTGCCCAAGAAGAATTGACTTCCTTCTGTAAGACAATCCAAAGGAATTAGGATGGGCGAGCATTCAACGAAGAAGAAATCCAAAAACATGGGAATGATTGATAGATTAGGAGAAATTCAAATGATAAATAAGCTGTGCTATGGCTTTTACCGGCACAACTATAAGCCGACGCCTAGTTACATGTACCTGTAACCCGGAACAGCAGAAGTGGTTTTCTCTAAAGCCACTTGCTTTACTTCTTTCTTTTATTCCTTGTGCTTAGGGCTTGACTTGACTACCTGAACAAAATCATCAGAAAGATTGGATTCTGATCCACTTGAATTGCCCTTCTTACCGGAACTATCAATCCTAGAAGTAACTTTCCTGCTGGAACTAGAAGTCACCCGTGCCTAGCAGTCAACTGCGCCTGCTACCGCTCGATAGAGGAAGCCGACACGTAAGGTTTTCCTTCACTTAACTTGAAACTTTCCAAAGCCGCTTGACTCTCTCGCTACAAGTGAATAATCCTATCGCTTACGCCAAAATCTTGTCTTATCTTATTGTTTCATCTATTCTCGGTTCCAATAAGTGATACCCCTTTGGCACCAGCAACAGCCGTCTGTCTGTCTTATTAAGATATTTAACCGACAGGGCTCAATCTAGCTCTTATCTACTTATCAGATCTTTAGCTTTTTGTGAAATCAGGCATTCAAGTTAGGAGTTAGAGTAGTTATGAGGTAGCAGTTATATCTAGAATTCATTTCTCTTTGTTGGTTTCCTTGACTTCTGGGTGGAGTTATCTTATCCGATCGGACCTCCGAAAAGCCCCTCCGAAGTCAAAACCAAAATGGCAAATGAGCAGGGTCCAGGCCTTATATAATGAAATAGGGAGGGGTATTTTGCCTATTTCGTGAAACAAGGCCCCAGCCACCTACCCACTCCTTCTAGTTGCTGTTGTGCTGCGCGCTTTGTGTGTCAGCATAACAACCACGTTCTTTATCATTTTTGTTTCTTCACTGCAAGATGAAAGCAGCATCATGTAAAATTCTTCATTTTTTTGTCTTCAAGTAAATGGTGGTGGTGGGTTGATTATATACTCTTATGTGCGTTCCTTCTTCGAACCTTTTGGTATGTATTGCCCCCTAACTATAGATCAGATCCACCGGACGAGAAACTCCATTCCGCACTGCTGCTGAGTCGTCGGACTTATCCACCAAGGGATTCGTGGAATTTCTGTGGATTGCGTTGGGGGAAATCTACCAAAGCTAGGCAGATAGATAGACTCCTTTTCTGCTGCTAAGGGAGAGAAAGAAATCAAATCAAATGATTGTTTTTTAATCAGCGTCCCTTTTTTGGTATGCAGATACTAAGAGTCCTCTCATTACCAACCAGTAGACATCATCTGGCTGAGTCTTGCCGGTATCAACAACGAGAAAAAAACAACCAAATGAAAACAGCAACTAACTAAGGCTCTTGGCCCAGACAACGTCCTAGGCGTAGGGGGGATCGGAGCAACGCAAGAGGGAACGCCTAGACGGACGTTTTTTTTCCTGGGCTGCAGTAAGAAGATCGAGAGGTCGTTACGCCCCTTGTCCCCGAAGATGGGTAATATGTTCTCAAAAAATGTTGCTCCAATCTGACCTAGCTGGCGAGCGATCCCAGTTCGCGGCAGAGAACAAGACAGCAAGCGAGCGTACCTTTGTTCGCTTCTTCTCCACCAAGCACGGACGTTTAAGGATAACTGTAGGTCGGTGGCTACCTAAGGAAACTCCGATTCGATCTGCCCCCCGGTTGGGAGGCATTTACCTCATCCCGATCACAAGGAGAGGTTCACCATGATGGGGGGTACTTCTTTTTTTCCTTCCGGAAAGAATGAAATGCATAGGGGACCATCCTTTTGTTGCGGCATGCTCTTCAGATTTACGGATTCGCAAGGGGCCTTTTGAATTGAATCTTAAGTAGTCTATCAATGGTGCGAAGAGAAACATCTCTTTTTTTTTACTTATCGATCCCGGCCCGGAAAAGTGACCGACCAGGACCCTATTGATGAATGAAATCAAGGGTTTATGAGCCCTAGCCCTTGTAAGCCCACACCTGTGTAGAGTAGATCGTTCAACACCTGCGGCACAAACCCATTTTTGACCTGTTGGTCCTAGTATCATAGGCGACCGAACGGCCGCCCCCTAATTACTAGACCAACCCGCTATAATAATTCCATAAACACCTAGCGAAGATATGGCAAACAAATAAAGTAGCCCTATGTTCGGATCTGACAATACCATACCATAATCAAAAGGTACAACGGCCCGAGCGACCAGACTTAACATAAATGTAGCCACTGGAGCCATTCTAAAAAGGGGGAAATTAGCACTACTTGGTGAAATAGGTTCTTTTAGAATCAATTTCGAACCATCTGCTAGAGGTTGTAACAATCCGAACGATCCCACTACATCAGGACCCTTTCGACGTTGCACAAAAGCCATTACTTTACGTTCAGCTAGCACTAAAAAGGCTACTCCTAGTAGAAGTGGTAGAATTATTCCAAGTATTTCAGCTGGAACAGCTATGTACGTTTTCGATTTTCTATTCACTCATGTTGGTCGAGTCGACCCAATCATGATATTGAAGGATGGGACCTTTTCTCGAAAAACCCTGGATCCCGTGAATAGTTGAAGAGGGTGCAACATCGAATCCTGTTACGTTACAAAGAATGGAATCTTAGCTCGCCTCACTTGCTTTCTTTACTGCATAAGGGCATAAGCAAAGTCAAGGGATTTCCTTCTAACTAGTGGCTGAGAGTATACCTTCATTCAACAGATTTGTGATTGAGTTAATAACATGCTCTGGGTCTGGAATCTTTGCTCTTCTCTTTTGCATTTCCGTTGCCTGCGTTTTTTCTTCGTGTCCGTTCGTATCGCTTCGGGGGTCGACGCCAGCTATAATAGTTGAAAAGAGGGGGGCCAACCAAGACCCCCTAATAAAAATGAGTTTTTTTCGATAAAGAAAACGCGACAACTTCGGACCAGATCAGATTGAATTAGCCGATCTTACAAAATCGATTGGGCGGGCTGGTTGGGAAGGGGTTATTATCGGATAAAATCATCGCTGAGAAATAGATTCGACTATTTAGTCAGGACGAATGAGTGGCTGTTCAGCATGCGTAGGAGGAGATTGACCCTTCCCCGAGTCAGTCCAGTCAGAAAGGGGAAGGCCCGCTGTCTAGACTGCATTTCGGGAGTTTGAACACCATTCCATTTAAACCAAAAAGATCACCCTGTCAAAGGTATCTCTTCCTTCCTTATGAGTGGAAATGCAATCCAATCCCGTTTTGTCTTTTTTGACAAAAAAACCAGCCAGCCGGTAGGTAATTATATATATATTTTATATAATTAAACCCGTTCTTCCGACCATTTTTGAAATGTGCATACAAAAATGACCTCTCCAGTCGGGGAACGCATGAGATCTTTACCTAAACCAAGTAGGTCCTTGAGCGGATCACACGTTAGCCCCAAGACCTTTGTCTCTAACTAGAAAAGTCCATTTTTGAGAAGCTTCTGGGCCAGTAGGCCCGTCAAACTCACTGGGATAAGCATCTTTTTCCAGACAAAAGAATAAGCAATGAAAACAAAGACAGAAAAATCCTTTTTATAAGACAAGTAAGCTTCTCTAGACCATACAAATGCGCGGGGAGCCCATGCAAACAAAGGGTTTTTTTTAAGATATGCCAGGTTCCACCAAGTATACAAATAGAACCCAACCCTACATGTCCGAACATGATCTCTTATTACAAGTATATCTTTTAAATCGTCCACACTATCAATCCATCCTCCCCCCCCAAGGGAAAAGGCTATTTTTTTGAATAACCAAATATCAAACTTGGGCTAAAGGTCAAGGAGGTCCTTTTTCTGACATTTCCCCCCACGGGAGCCTAGGTATCATATACGCCTAAAAAAAAAAAATCAAGAGCCTTGAGCACTAGGAGAAAAGCACCTATATCTAACAAGATATAGTGAATACTGGTCATTTTCTTTCTATCTTTATCTTTCCATACATAACCGAAGAATAGAAAGGATTCTTCAAGAGTCTCAGGTCCGAGCATGAAAAAGACCGCCAAAGCCTAGAGGAAATTAAGTGGAGTTCTCCATATTTATATTTCGGGTTGGGAAAGGAATCGATCTCTCTTTCGTTTAGGGAAGGGGAAATGCGCATCCTTTTCTAGGATGCGCATTGCATTGGCTGTGAGTTATAGAAAAAAGTATGAGATCTCTTGCTCTTGTTCCAAGAGTTGTTACGAAAACGTCTTTCTGGATTGAACGTTGGTTCAGGACGGGGGAAATCAGTCCTAGAAAATCAAAGGGTCTTCCTCCTTTTGGCCTAGTGGAGGTAGAATAATTTATAGCTAGAGCACTTTACTTTTTTACAAGCATTTCAGCTCCAGCCCTCAGGTACCTTAGCAAGGCATCAGCTAGTACAGCAGTTAGGGTCTCACATCCCAGTTATCCTATTAGGGAGCGGGCAGGGACAGGGAAAGAGCCGAGGGAAAATATGATTTTTGCAGACTGCTAGCTAGTTACATCACCGGGGGAAGGGGAAAGCTCTTCAAGAAAAGAGGTCACTCCTAACCTTGCAAGGACACAGCCAGTTTGAGAGTAGATGGGACTGAAATCAGCCGGTAGCAAAGGAAATGGTAGCCGTGCTTTATATAACTGCTTTTAGGTCTTCGTTGATCACTTTTGCTTAATTAAAGGACTTCTCTTTCTCGCTTTCTAGCTTTCGAAATAGAATAGTCAATTCTTGTGAACGACTCCGATGCTCTTTCTATTTAAGAAAAAGCCGTTGGAGGAATAAGCGATGCTGCTAAGATCCGTAGTCGATTTTTTTTATTTAGCTCTTGAGGGAAGAGACAAAGCCTTTTTCTTAATCTTAATAGGATGATGCTGGAACTGAATTTCCTACCCGTGATTCAGATAAGATAGATGGAACTACCACGACTACCTCAAAAAGGTGTATGCAAGGGTTGAAAGATAGAATTCACTTTTGCTTCCTTTCTCCTCTTAGGAATCA
>JANZXR010000167.1:45525-70525 GCA_027575705.1 Erythroxylum echinodendron | reverse complement strand
GTGGTAAAAATGAAAAATGGATTTTCATCTGATTTAGAAAAAAAAAAAGACGAAAATCAATATAAATCAAATGGATTTAGAATTCATTCTTTGGTAAATCAATTGCAAAATGCTTTTCTGTCTTCTAGACTGGTAGAAGAAAGTAAGAAGCTAAAGACCAGTCAAAAAGAGATTACTTCAACTGGTGGTCAACAAAAGAAAATTTTAGTTGAACTCAGATTAGTTTCTCATAGTCCTATCAGAAAACAGGATTTCAGAATGAAGGTGATAGAAGAAATGATACCTGTTAGAAGCAGAAGCTCGATCATTATAAGAGAATCTGTGAAAAGGTTGGTCAAGGTACAAGTCGAACCAATACTGGTCAATAAATACATCTTCTAAATCATGAATAAAGAAGATTATATGGTATTCTGATAGATGAAAGTCAGAACCATATCCATTGAAGATGAAAAAAGATCGATATACTATTTACCCAGCTACAAATAGAACATTGATCGAGATTGTACTAGACATACAACCTAGAGCTTCAAACTTTGTACGCAATGTAGACAAAGGGAAACAGAAGATGTAGCCTGAAGGAAATACAATTGACCTTCCAGAAGAACAGATACAAGCAGCTGTGAGAAACATAGATGAGGCATGCAATGCAGAGAAATCAAGAGGAATCTATGTTTCACATCACATTTCAAATGCATCAGGAAGTCATTGTGGATGCTTTACCACAGATGCAACTTCTTAGGTAGTTAGAAAAGTGACAAAAGGACAGTACAGAACTATCATGGTTGAAGGTATTAGTTGCAACTTAGAGACTCTTGTGCACCTAATCATGCACCTTAGACCTTTGAGTTCTATATCTTCAATTAAAGATGTCCTTCACTTTCTTGGAAAACGAATTCCAAAACTACCTAAACCTGATGACCTTGATCTCCCTGAAGGAAAACAATTGATCAAACCTCCTGTGATCAAAATCATTGAATTAGATGTTTTACCTTCAGAAATACTTGTTGCTACAAACTTCTATCCATCAAGTATACCACAACAAGTTCCTACTATTGGTATGGAAGAAGTTAGTCACTCTCTGATAGTGGAGCTAGGAAGCCTTAGTTAAGGAGATTGAAGAAATTCATACTAAGGCTGATGAACTAAGTGACTCAGTTGGTGATCTACATGAGAAAGTAGCATATATATGAGTTTCAATAGAAGAAGACCTCAAGTTGATCAGAACTGATATGCAATGCATATTTTCTGAAATCATGAAGCATCTGAGATAAACTTTTTGATTAATAACAAATAGGGGGAGAAGAACAGAAGAAAGGGGGAGAAGAGTAGAAACAGAACAAAGAAGAGAAGAATAGGGGGAGAAGAGCAAGAAAAGAAGAAGAAAGAAGAGAAGAACAGATACAAGAAAAGAAGATAGCATATGTGTATATTGCTTGTTGTTTTCTTATTCATTATCTCAATAAAATTCGTTCATTCACTTTTATCTTTCTAAAATTATGATTATTTGTTATCATCAAAAAGGAGGAGATTGTTAAGTCAAGAGGACTTCACGATTATTAATTTTGGTGAGAATCAAATAATAATAATATTATAAATAAATGAACTATTTTGATAAGTATGTTAAGTGTGCAGAAGAAGTGCAAAATACAGAAGAAGTGAAAATACAAAAGAAGCAGAAGATACAAAAGAAGTGAAAAACACTTAAGAAGTAGAAGATAAAGAAGAAAGCAAAACATAGAAGAAGCGCAGAACACAGAAGAAGTGAAAACACAGAAGAAGCGAAGAACACAAAAGAAAGGAAAACACAAAAGAAGCAGAAAACACAGAAGAAGTGAAAACACAAAAGAAAGGAAAACACAGAAGAAGCAGAAGATACGGAAGAAGTGAAAACACAGAAGAAGAGAAAAAACAGACGATACAAAGATAAAGATACGCTAGTACGTTGGACAGTTAGTTAGTTGGAGTTAATTACAGAACTCAACTAAATAACAGTTATCAAGATTTAAGAAGCAGTTATCAAGAATCAAGAAGCAGTTGGAGACTTAGGCTATAAATACTAGTCATAGTCAACGATTAAACAACTTTTGATCTTACAATTTTTGAGCTTTCAAGTGTATACTTACAAAGAAAAACTCTGAATTCAAAAGTGGGATACTAGAAAGCAAACCCTACTGTAACAAAAGCTCACAATATCTTTCTCGAAAGAGAAAGAAAAAGGCTAAGAGCTTGGAGAGGCTAAGATAGCAGAAAGAATACTTGGTGTAAGAGACCTGAAGCGGCTCTAGAAGGCAAGAAAAAATACTTGTAAATTTGTCGAAGTATAGTGAAAACTCAGAAGAACTCTTAGAACTAGACGTAGCTCATGGTTTGGGGTAAACCAGTATAAAAATCGCAGCGTCTATCTTCTATCATTTTAGTTTATTCTATTTTGTTTTTAAACAAGTATATAGAAGTTATTTGCGATTTAACTACATAATAATTTTTGTATAACTTTTGTAGTATTCTTTTAACAAATTAGAAAAGTTCTTAACAAGTTTTTTTATTCATGAAAAGAATACACAATTCAACCCCCCTTCTTGTGTATCTTGTATATTGTACGTGAATTCTATATTAACGTGTGATTTACTTCAATAACTTACTTATTTTCTTCAGTTGGTCGATTTCATGGTTATCTATGGAACATTCGGAACACATCCCTTTGATGTTCCGTAAACACATCCATAAACGTTTTACTACTCAACTACCACATGGAGGGGTGTGTCAATTCTACTACCACATATAGGGTGTGTCAGTTCTACTACCACATAGAGGGGTGTGTCAAGTCTCCCCTTTAAAATATTTAGATGTGTAACTCCTATTATTCTTGATGATAGGAGGACATGTTAAATAACCATGAAATACTCGTTATTCTCACTCTTGGGAATGAAATCATAAGATAGTAAGTATGAGTGGACATACAAACTTGATGACCTTGATGACCTTATCTTGATGCATTCATAATCAAGACAACCATAAGACTAAAGTTGTCATATGTTGGTTCATGACTCCCACTTAAATGTATGGAACACAAGTCACATATCCCTTTTAAGTGATAACATACATTTAAGACTTTAGTGGTCTCATCTTTGATCTTACACAAAGATGCAAGGGCAAATGGCTCGTGTGAGAAAACCAACCTCAACCTATGATTAACATGTACATTTTCGATGTGGTTTCAAAGTGAAATGCACCAATAATTGATAAACAACTTTTCATTTATTAAACGTCTTACATGTACGACACAAGAAGAAGAAAATTACACCAACAATTCATAATCTATGAAGACCCATTTCCTTTACATGTTTAGAAAAATGAAATGGTTGCAATGGCTTAGTCATAGGGTCAGCCACCATTAGGTTTGTAGATATGTACTCTAACTTAATTTCTCCCTCTTCCATTGCATCTCCAACAAAATCATATTTCATGCTAATGTGCTTAGTCTTTCCATGATACTTAGGGTCCTTAGTGTAAGCCAAAGCTGCCATACTATCACAATAGATAGTTATGGGCCTTTACAAAGGCACAATTGACCCTATGTCCCAAATAAAATTTCCAAGACACAAAGTCTCTTGCACAACTGAAGTATTGGCAACAAATTCAGCCTCCATTGTTGACAATGTTGTGCAAGTTTGTTTTTTTCTACTCCAAAAAATAGCCCCATTATTTAGCATGAAGACATAGCCAGATGTATATTTGCACAAATCAAGATCATCACCCCAATTAGCATCAGTGTAGCCATGTAAACAAAGACTCTCTCCTTGGTAGCATAGCCGATAGTCCTTTGTACCCTTAAGATACCAAAAGACCCTTTTCACACACTTCCAATGCTCGATTCCAGGGTTAAAAAAATATCTTGTCACTAGACCTACAGCTTGGCTAATGTCAAGCCGTGTACACAACATGTCATACATTAGAATTCCAATGGCACTTAGATATGAGAGCTTTTTCATTTTATCCTTTTCTTGAGTACTACAAGGACACAAATCTTGCCCAAGCTTACAACCATATGTAAGTGATGTACTCATTGGTTTTAAGTTTGTCAAGTTGAACCTTGCAAAAATCTTATCAATATAAGGATCTTGAGAAAAGGCCAACATCTTAGCTTTCCTATCTCTTAGTATCTTAACACCAAGGATATAGGCAGCTTCTCCCATATCCTTAACGTTGAAGGTGGAAGACAACCATCCTTTCATGGATTTCAACAAACTCAACCCATTACTTGCTATCAATATGTCATCCACACATAGAGTCATAATGGCAAATTTGGACCAGAATTTTACACATAAACACAATGGTCTTCATACATCATCACAAAACCAAAGTTTGTGATTGCATCATGAAACTTCAAGTACCACTGTCTTGAAGCTTGCTTAAGACTGTATATAGACTTCTCAAGTCTACATACTTTGTGCTATTAACCCTTTTCAGCAAACTCCTAGAATTGTTGCATGTAAATCTCCTCTCTAAAATCATCGTTGAGAACAGCAGTTTTTACATCCATTTGATGAAGTTCTAAGTCCAAATAAGTCACAATAGCAAGTAATAATCTGATAGAGTTGAATTTCACAACAGGAGAGAAGGTATCCTTAAAATCTATATCCTCCTTCTGTGTGAATCCCTTGGCCATCAATCGAGCCTTGTACTTTTTAATAATACCATCAAAATTCAATTTTATCTTGAAAACCTACTTGTATGCAATAGTCCTTTAGCCAGGAGGTAATTCAGTTAAGTCCCAAACCTCATTGAGATGCATCGAATTCATCTCAGATTATCTTTAATATGATATATCTCGATATTTAATTTGCGAATTTCTTCAAGTATCTGGAGACGATGATCTTCCATCTCTAGTAAGAAAATCTGCTAAAACATTTTTGTCAGATCTAATTATCTCTATATCAAAATTATACAAAATAGATTTTGAAACAACCAAAGGGTTTATGGAAAAAAACTTTATTAAATAGTGCGCAGAGATTTTGGCAAAATGTAAATGAAGAAACTAAACAAGAAGTATACTCTGATCGTCTTGCATTGCCATTAGCCACTTCTCTTTGGGAACACCTTTAAAAGCTTCTTGCACATTACTTGGTTCATCAATCTCAGATGACACCAAGTTGCCTCACTTCCCTCCAAAATCCACCATTCTTTTGGTGGTCCAAATTTCCTATTTGAATGTCTTAAATTTTGGGAGGAGGCTCATCATGATCTTACTCTATAGCCTAATCATGTAGTTCTTGAACCCTCTCTTGAACTTATTCATCAAGAACTTCTTCTTGTTGTTCATTAACAAGTAGGGATGCAAGAGGCACTTGAACAACCTCTTGTTGAGGAACTTCCACCACGGAAGTTGTAGTCAATGGTGCTTCCAAAACACTAGATTGGCCTTGCTCAACCAATGCATCTAAATCACAACATTCACCAACTTTAGGGAACTCATCCTCAATAAAGTTGGCATTTCTTGATTTAAATACATTTTCAATCTTATGACTTACATCCAAGAACACATACCCCTTAGAATGCTCAGAATAACCAAGGAAGGCACACTTCCTCCCTCTAGGGCCTAATTTCCCAAAAGGGTGATCTGTAGCATGTACATAAGCTGCACATCCCCAAAGAAGAAAATAGCTTAAGTTAGGGTTTTTTTTCGACCATAACTTATGACGAAGAATCAACAGACTTATAGGGCACTCTATTCAAAATATGTGTTGCACTAAGCAGTGCATCACCCCAATAGGCAATATGCAAGTTGACCTTAGCCATTATGGATCGCACCATATCCATAAAAGTCCTATTCTTCCTTTTGACTACTCCATTTTGTTGTGGAGTCCAAGGAAGTGTGAGTTGCCTCACAATGCCCTTTTGGTAATAAAATGCCTTAAAATCATTTGACATGTACTCACCACTACGTTCAGTCCTCAATAACTTGATCTTCTTACCTAATTGATTCTCCACTAAGTGCAAGTTTGTTTCAAGGCACCTCAATGCTTCACACTTGTGCTTTAGTTACACATGGGTAAATTGAGTACAATCGTCATGAATGTGGTAAAGTATCTAAACCCAAGTCTAGATACAATTCTTATTGGTCTATAAAGATCGAAGTGGACTAATTGTAAAGCTTCTTAACTTCTAGTTGCCTTGCAAAAGGCTTTCTTGTGGCCTTGCCAACAAGACATGATTGGCAACTTGGTATAGAGACCTTGGACAATGATCCAAGGAAGATATGTGTGGCCAACTTAGTCATCCTTTCTTATCTAATATGTCCTAAAATGCTCATGCCAGGTCATCAGTAGTAACCTCAATCACATAGCAACTAGAAGTAGCAATACTCGCATTCAATTCAAACAACTTGTTGTTTACCAAACAAGAATACATGGCTGCATTATCTTTAATAAACAACTTGTTGTTTACCAAACAAGAATACATGGCTGCATTATCTTTAATAAAATCCACATATTTATTAAAGAAATTCAAATATCAGAACTTTAACAAGCGACATACAAAAACTAAGTTTCTACAAATCTTAGGTACATATAAAACCCCAATTAATAACAAATGTCCATTATTCAGAGGAAATTTACAAGTTCCTATCCCTTCTACTTCAAGGCTTGCATTGTTCCCCACAGAAACATGCTTTACTCCCTTTGGAAACTATTTAAGCCCAAGGGTTTTAGTTTATTTCAATAACTTTTAGTATTTTGGGTTTTAGTTGCTCTATTGGGCTGTTTAAGTTAATTTAGTTAATTTCAGCCCAGCTTGGTTTGTTTTGAGCTTATTTTACTTAGTTAGGGTTTGTTAGGTTTCTTTAACCTAGAAAACATTTAAGTAGCTGTCAAAAACAATTGTAAGGAGGTTATCACGAATTCTGAATTGAAAAGTGAGTTTTTCTTCGCAACTCTTGGTTCTTCTTAGAACTGAAAACTCATCTAGTCTAAATCCTTATGAAAGACTTATCAAACACCTTTCCATAGTGTTTATGGAGTCATCCCTTTCCAATACCTTTGGTTCTTATTTCTCTAAGCAACCGGTTAAAGGTCTTTCCACTCTTACATATTCCAACTGGTCCTAGAAATTTGTTTTCTGAATTTGATTCATGTGTTCAAAAGCACGTTCTCGTTGGGTCCACATCACCACTAATCATCAGGAAAGGAACGAATTATTGCTTAAACTTGTTGCTCGTCAGTGAGCACATGACTAGTAGATTTGAGTTGATGAATCATGCATGACATCTCACGTAAATGGGCATTCATGATGTGGTCATCCCTCTTACTATAATACTCAAACTTGAGAATCATAGCTCTTTGTTTCTCCAAAGAAACATCTTCATGCTTAGTCTTGGCCGAATCCAATATGGCTGTGGCTGACTCAAGCAAAGAGAAAACCACCATGAGTTCATCAACTATGGTACTCAAGAGAGTAACAAGGCCATAGAATTTTTCTTCTTATATGCCTTACAGGCATTAAAGTTTCCACCTATCGCTGGTGGCTCGACCTTATAGAAGAGCACATCAAATGTATCTTGCTCAGTTAAGATGAATTGAACCTTTTATTGACAAATAGAGTGATTATCTCCATCAAGCTTGAGGTATTTATTTAATTCAGCAACAATATTCTTACCTGCCATCTACATTGATGCAATTATCATATGTACGTGGATTTCTACCACAACAAGACTTAATCAAGCAACATGCATGAGAAACAACTATTTCATGCTAAAACATAGTAAAAGAAATGCATGTAGCATTCAATTAGAATTATTTCAACATGATTTCATTGTTTCACAAAACATGCTCTCAATAAAGCCTCCAATTTAGCATGGCAACTATCACACATAGAACATATAGAAACAAATATGTTCACTTGCCATTATCATGATTGCACTAAAAAATATATACCAACATATTAGTATGTCAATTTTATGATCATAAAATCATTTCAAATCATGTTTTCAAACTAAATCTCTAATACCATTTGTTGATTTTATATCGTAACTTAAACAAGAAATCTCATGATTTCATAAGCATACAAGATCCTACACATGTCACTAAGAAGGGTAGGATGATATACTAACTTGAAACACAGCGGAATAACTCCTTGTGTGCTTGATGTTTTGCCTCCCTTATGGAGATCCACTGTAGCTTCTCCTTCTTCTCCAACTCATTGTGATTGGAATGCATGGAGTAGACCGATCTTGTCACAACACACTAAGGTCAGAAGAGTTACTAACTTGTGAAAGTAGCAATCCTTATGGTTCAGCTAAATGCTCTTAATAAGCTTAACAACTATTTTATGGGAGAGTGCTTCAACACATGAAGAATTGAAAGAAGGGAGTGCTTTTGGCTCGAAGATGGGGAGAAGAGTGTAGTATTCAGCCAAAGAAAAAAAACTCTCAAAGGAACTATAAAATTCCCTTTTATAGGCCATCAAAAGGTGCCTTTGAAGAGTGATAACTCTTCCAAGAGTTATGTCTCTTGGCAAAACATCGTGACTCTTAGACAAAGTACACATTATTTGGAAAAGAGTCATGACCCTTCCAAGATTTATATCTCTTGGCGAAACATAATGACTCTTTCAAGAGTCATGTCTCTTGGCGAAAAATTATGACTCTTGGCCAAGGGATACATCCTTTGGCAAAGAGTCACGTAACTTTACGTAAAGTCATGATGGTACACTCATGACCATTCATTCTTATACATGAACCCCTTTCTTGCCGAATGGTCACAACCATTGGCTAAAACAACACATCCTTTCATCCAAAGTACACATACCTCGGTGAAAGGGTGTCATGTATGTTCATTCTAAGGCAAGGTATATGACGAATCTTTCCTATTGGCTGAATTCAACCTCTTGGCTAAAATCATCATTTCTTGGCTGAATTTATGTATCCATTTGCAGACAATGAACTTGCACTCTAAATGCATGCATGGGAAGATGCATTATGGTGTGCTACAGCTTATGGTACATCTTAGTGTCCATTGTGCACTCAAGCATGCTAGATTCCTTCATTTAGCACCACCAATGATGGAGAACCATGGGCCTCGACAAGAAGAGAAGCATAAATGGTGTGATCCACCTCAAAGAAGCCTAGGATATTACTTACATGGACATGAGCTTGCAAAAGGAGGCTTAGGAGCTGAAATTGGATCATATTTGAAGTGTGAATGTGCAAGGGAGGGGCTGAACGAAATTCCCATATCAAAGGCCCAACATTCAAGTCTAATGTTCCTAAAGATCCATTACAAGATGTTGGAGGGCCAATGACAAGAGCTAGGGCCAAAGCAATGAAGCTTACATTGAATTGTTTGATCCAAGACCTTTAAGAGATAGAACCCATCTTGTTGAATCATATTTCATCTCAAAAAGTTCCAAGAGGCATTGTCTTACTCCTCGAAGCCCAATATGAAGTGTCCAAAGGTCCACATGAAGTCCAATTGGGAGAATTCACTTAAAATACCATGTGACAACCATATGCCACTTAAAAATAAGGAGGACGTGATCTACAAGGTCTCATATGTTTAGATCATGTTTTAATTAGTTTCATTTTTGTTTTCCTTGAAAAAAGGTCATCTAGTCAACACCTTTATAAGTTTATTTTGTTTCCTTTTATGGATTGATTTGTTTCCTTTTATTTAGTTTCTTCTTTAGGACATTAAGTTAGGAAGTTTTCCTATAAATAAGCCTCTATGTACTTTGGAAGGGGATTTTCATTTAGAAATACTATTCAATATTATGGGAGCATTCTTATTTTCTTCATATTCTTTCATAATTCTTGACTTATAGAAGGAGTGGTCTTCCTTTGTGGTGTCCCAAGGTTAGAGTTGTAAGAGACAAGTTTTCTTAGAGTTCTTTCCATTGACCAACATTCTAGCGAGGGCTCTAAGAGACAAGTTCTCTTAGGGTTATTTCCATTGACCATTCTTCTAACCCCTTTTCTCTTTGTGCTCTATTTCTATCTTTTCAATTTTATTTCTTGTGCTTCCATGTGTGGTTGATTCTAGTCATTCCCAGGCATAGTTCCATCTTGTTGAAAGTTCTCTAGGACAAGCTCCTATTAGGTCTCCCATCATTTGGTATCAGAAAGCTTTGGTTGCTAGATCTCAAATAACTATCCTTTTGTTGTTTATTTTCATTCCTCTTCTTTGTCCATTTTTCATCCACTATTTTGTTCACTTTTTGTTTGAGTTTTTTGTTGACTAGTAGGTATTTCTTCAAGTTCAGAATCTCTTCTTTCTCCTCGTTTTGCAATCATTCAAATCCGAGCTTTCTAGAGCAAGTTATACTAAGTTGAAATTTGAGAGTGTTCAACTTCTGAAAAAAAAGAAGTAGAAGTCAAAAAAAGAGAAAAAAAGAAATACATCAAAAAAAGTGAAAAAAAAGAAATTAGTCAAAAAGAAAAAAAGAGAAATTCTTCAAAAAAATAACCAGAGTGTGTGTGTTGCAATTTCTAAAGAAGTGGAGTCCAATTTCCTAATTGCAATCAAGTAAAGATAACATCTTTCGTATTGCTTGAACTTGAATTGTAAGTACTTTCTTATTTTGTATTGCTTAGAACTTGCTTACTTTCCTATTTGCTTCACTTTCCTATTTCAATTACTTTCCTATTTTGCCTTTAGTTCCGTATTTTATTTCTTGCCTCATTCATGTTTCTTTTGCTTCAACTTTGTGACTTTTCTTAAGGTAATCACTTCCTTAATTCATTCTTTATACTATTTTTCCTTTACTTGGTTTCCAGCTTTCTTCATTTTCCCATCATTTTTCTTTCCTTTTGCATATTCGTCTCCTTTATTTGTTCTTTATTTTCTGCACCCTATTTTCCCTTTTGGATTCTTTGAGAATTTTGTTTTGGGATTCTAGTCTTGGCTGCCACTTGGTTTGATTGCGTCTATTTGATTGTGTCTTATTTCGAATAAGGATACTATAGAAAGCAGGTTGAGTGGTGAAAGACAAGAGTATTTGCATTATAGAAAAAAGCCAATTTTTGTGTGATACACGAGTGGTTTGGCATCTATTGAGTGTATACATGTGAGGTTGAATGGTGAAGTCCATATTGTTTTTTGTTGTTCACTAACATTTTGCAGTTTATAAACATGTCTCAAGAAGATGAATCATATGAGCAAGATCTCAATGTCTTTATGAAGGCTGTGCAAGATCAATTTCGGAGGTTGAATGCTAGGTTAGATGACATCCGATCCACATCAAACTCCAAAGTTCCTAGAAGAACATTCCATGCAGAAGATGAAGATGTGCAATCCGAGGATGAAGGCCCCAACACTAGGAGATGTAGACAACCTCCTTCTCGTAATGAACTTGACAACATAAAATTGAAAATCCCTTATTTTCAACAAAAAATGATCATTAATTGTATTTAGAGTGGGAAAGGAAAAATAGAACATGTATTTAAGTGTCATATATATAGTGAAGAGAAAAAGATAAATGTAGCTGCTGTTGAATTTTGTGACTATGCTAGTATTTGGTGGGATCAATTGCATATAAATAGAAGGCAGAATTATGAAAGACCAATACGCACATGACAAGAAATGAAAGCCATAATGAGAGAAAGCACTTTGTTCCAAGTCATTACTATCGAGATTTGTTTAAGCAACTGCAAAGATTAAGGCAAGGATCTATGAGTATTGAAGGGTACCACCAAGAGATGGAGATCATCATGATTAGGGCCAATGTTGAGGAAGACATGGAAGCTATCACGAGAAGATTTCTAAATGGTTTGTGCCTTGAAATTGCTTCCATTGTAGAGCTGCAAAATTTCTTTGACATGGATGAGTTGTTGCATAAGGCCATCATGGTAAAAAAGCAATTAAAGATCCAAAATGGTGCTGGATCGAGTTCCTGGAAGAAAAGCTTAAAGGAGTCCCAAAGTTTCTTCAAATCCAAGGGAGACATCAAGCTAAAGGAGGAAAGTAAGCTCAAATTCTCTACTTTAAATCATAAGGGTAAAAATGAATCTAAACCCACTTCTTCTTCTAATCTTTCTTATAAAGTTAAGTGCTTTAAATGTTAAGGTTTTGGTCATATTGTTTAGCAATGCCCTAACAAAAGAACTATGATTTTTCTTGAGAATAGTGATGTTGCTAGTGAAAGTAGTGACAGTGATGATTTTGATGATGTGCCTCCATTGACGAATGCTTCCGATGTTGATTATGATGCTAAAGTTAGTGAAGACCTTATGGATAGGCATGCTCTTTACATCCAACAAAAAGAAGATCTTGAAGAAGAGCAACGTGAGCGCATCTTTCATATAAGGTGTCTCATTAATGGTAAAGTTTGTAGCATGATCGTAGATGGTGGAAGTTGTACTAATGTTGCTAGCTCTTTACTTATTGATAAGCTTAATTTGCCTATTTTGAAACATCCTAGACCATATGTAATGACTAAATGATTGTGGTGAGGTGAAAGTCATCAAACAAGTGATGACTACATTTTCTGTTGGACATATGTATGCTAGATATGTTTTGCTTAGTTGGCCTTGGTAATTTGATAGGAAAGTTAGGCATGATGGATACAAAAATTGCTATTCTTTTCCTTTCCATGGTAAAAATAATGTGCTGAAACCTCTTAGGCCGATTCAAGCTTATGAGGATCATGTGAGGATTGAGAAAGAATGCAAATTGAGAGCAAAAGAAAAGAAAGAGAGAGAGATAGAAAAGAAAAAAAAGAGAGAGAAAATAAAATGAGTGGGAAAAATAAAGAAAAAAGTGACTTTATTTGCTAGAAGAAGTGAGATCAAGAGAGCTTTAAAATATGAAGAATCTTATATATTTTTATATAAAGATGTTTTTTTAACTATTAATGAGCTTGATCCACCTTTACCGTCTAGTGTAAGATTGCATGGGTTGCCAAAGACTGTTCTGAGTGATAGAGATGTGAAATTTCTTAGTCACTTTTGGAGAACTCCATGGAATAAACTTGGCACTAAACTCTTGTTTCCTACTGAAGTGGTAAATAGGACTTCGACTACATTGTTGCATGCGATCATCCAAAAGAACTTGAAGAATTGGGAAAAGTGTCCCCTACACATTGAGTTTGCTTATAATAGTGCTATTCATTCTTTTGTTCAATTTTCTCCTTTTGAGATTGTTTATGGGTTTAATATTTTAACTCCTTTGGAAATTCTTCCATTGCCTTATAATGAATTTACTAATCTTGACTTTATGAAAAAGGCTAAATTTGTGCAGGAGTTGCATGTTAAAGTTAGAGCCAACATTAAGAGGAGAAATGAAGAATATGCAAAGCAAGCCAATAAAGGCTGAAGGTGTGTTATATTTGAACCTGGTGATTAGGTTTGGATGCACTTAAGAAAGGAGAGGTTTCCAAAACAAAGGAAATCTAAGCTACAACCAAGAGGAGATGGTCCCTTTTAAGTTTTAGAAAGGATTAATGATAATGCTTATAAAATTGATTTGCCTAGCTCCTATGGTAATGTTAGTGCTACATTCAATGTATCAGATTTATCCCTCTTTGATGTTGCAGATTCGAGGACGAATCCTTTTGAGGAGGCAGGGAATGATGAAGAACCATGGGCATGTTAAAGAAAAAAAGAGAAGCATACATGGTATGATTCGCCTCAAGGAAGCCTAGGATATGATTTACATAGACATGAGCTTGCAAAAGGAGGCTTAGGAGCTGAAATTGGATCAGATTTGAAGTCTAAATGTGCAAGGCAAGGGGTTGAACGAAATTCCCATATCAAAGGCCCAACATTCAAGTCTAATGTTCTTTTTCTATCTTTTTAATTTTGTTTTTTGTGCTTCCATCTGTGCTTGATTCTAGTCATTCCCGGGCATAGTTCCATCTTGTTGAAGGTTCTTTAAGATAAGTTCCTATTGGGTCTCCTATCAACCAATTTCACCTATTAAGCTTTGGGTTTCAACTCTAACTCATGCTCCTTAATTACCTCTTCTAGCTTAACTAGTGTGAACACATTTATGGCTAGCTTCAATTCCTAAGAACCAAAGATGAGCTGGGGTAATCTCAGTTGGGTCGAATTGAGCTTATCCACACCTTTCTAGCTATTAACTAGTTTTGATGAGCTCCCACAAGCTCACCTTAAGCTAGCTTTAGACACTTGAGCTAAGGGAAAGTCATGTCAAACCACTTATAGCTTTCATGAGCTTGATTAAGCTGAGGGTTAGCTCCTTTCCCAAACAGTTTCAAATATATCTTAGTGCGTCAAATGGAATTTGTAGCACTTAAGCTATAAAATTCCAACATTTTTTTACCCAAAAGGGCTAACGTCTCATCATTAGATTGTAGACAAGTGGAAATCACTAACAAGGAATCAAAAAGGATACTAGAAAAGATTGTGGAGCACTTAAGTAAAAAGTTGGTCCATGGAAACTCTTGTCCTTTGCACCACATCATTTAGGCTACTTTATGGAAAATCTTGTCCTTACAATTAATGAGTTAGATGTGTGGTTTGATATGGCATATCAAAATTGACATATAGAAAAATAAAAGGAAAAGGAAAGGCAAGACCAACTTCACAAGATCTTTAACTGCTCTTTTGGACATGATTTGTTGCTCTTATGTAAAGTTGATGTTAGTTTGATAAGTTCGCCCAGGGATTCCTTAAGCAAATTTGGTGCTCTTTTTGACTTATATTTTAATGAGCAAAAAAGCCTTATCCATTCTTAAGCTATGAGCTCCAATGTTGACTATCTTGGCTCAATCGCTAGGTTAAATTTGGTATTTTTTTTATGTTATGGTACTTTTTAAGTTCTTGATGAAGCTATTTTCATGATTTGGCACAACGAGAGCAGTAATTAGTTATGAGTACATAATTTTGCAACCCATAATTTGTGGACGGGCTTAAATGATTTTTTGTTACCCAAAACTGCTAGCATCTCATCATTAGAATAGTGGACAATTGGAAGTTACTAATAAGGAACCAAAAATGATACTGGAAAAGATTGTGGAGCACTTAAGTTATTGTTATTTACGGAAAATCTTGTGCCTTGCATCATATCAATTAGGCTAGTTTATCTAAAATATATTCCTTACCCTTAAAATTAGAGTGTAAACAAATTTTATTTTTAAAGTTTCTTATGTTTAACCAAGACTTTATAGGTGAAAAGTGAAACTACAAATCAATGAGTTAGATGAATGGTTCGACATGGCATATGAAAATTCACATATGCAAAAATAAAAGGCAAAGGAAAGGCACGACCAACTTCACAAGGTGTTTAATTGTTCTTTTGGTGATGATTTGTTGCTCTTATGTAAAGTTGATGCTAGTTCTATAAAGTAACTCATGGATTCCCTAAGCAAATTTTATGCTCTTTTTGGCTTAAAGTTTAATGAGCAAGAAAGTTATATCTTTTTCTTCATAAATATGAGCTCTAATGTTGACCAT
This sequence comes from Erythroxylum echinodendron, assembly GCA_027575705.1. Taxonomy (NCBI): domain Eukaryota; kingdom Viridiplantae; phylum Streptophyta; class Magnoliopsida; order Malpighiales; family Erythroxylaceae; genus Erythroxylum; species Erythroxylum echinodendron. The sequence continues at coordinate 55,122 of JANZXR010000167.1, read as the reverse complement.
ATTGGCTCAAACACTGGGTTAAATATGGTAGTTTTTTATGCTATGATAATTTTCAAGTTCTTGATGAATATTTACATGATTTTACATAACTAAAGTAATAATTGCTTATAAGCGCGAAACTTTTCAACCAATAATTTGGGGATGTGCTCAAATGATTTTTTGTTACCAAAAATGGCTAACATCTATCGTCATTAGAATAGTGGACAAGTGGAAGTCACTAACAAGGAACCAAAATAGATATTGGAAAATATTGTGGAGCACTTAAAGTAAAGATTGGTCTATGGAAAATCTTGTGCCTTGCATCACATCATTTTGGCTAATTTATGGAAAATATTGTATGGTCTATGGAAAATCTTATGCCTTGCATCACATCATTTTGGCTAATTTATGGAAAAATTGTCACCATTAATATTTCAGCATAAACCATTTTTATCTATAAAGTTTCTTAAGTTTAACTTAGACTTTATTGGTGAAAAGTGAATACTACAAATCAATGAGTTAGATGAGTGGTTTGACATTGTGTATGAAAATTCACATATACAAAAATAAAAGGCATGACCAACTTCACAAGATCTTTAACTGCTCCTTTGGATATGATTTGTTGCTCTTATGTAAAGTTGATGTTAGATCTATAAGGTTGCTTGTAGATTCCCTCAGAAAATTTGGTGCTCTTTTTGACATATAGTTTAATGAGCAAAAAAGCCTTGTCTTTGTTTCTAAAACTATGAGCTCTAATGTTGACCATCTTGGCTCAACTGCTGGGTTAAATTTGGTAGTTTTTAATGCTATGGTACTTTTTAAGTTCTTAATGAAGTTATTTTCAATATTTGGCATAAATAGAGTAGTAATTACTTTTGAATACATAATTTTTCAACCAATAATTTAGGAATGTGCTTAAATGGTTTGTTGTTGCACAAAATGGCTAACATCTATTATAATTAGACTAGTGGAAAAATGAAAGTAACAAATAGGGAACCAAAAAGGATACTGAAAAAGATTGTGGAGCAGTTAAGTAAGGTTGGTCTAGGGAAATTATTGTTCCTTGTATCACATCATTTTGGCTAGCTTATGGAAAATCTTGTCCTTACCATTAATATTAGGGTATAAACCATTTTTACCTACAAAGTTTCTTAACTTTAACGGTGAAAAGTGGATACTACAAATAAAAGAGTGGTTCGAAATGGCAAATGAAAATTGATATATACAAAAATAAAAGCAAAGCAAAGGCACGATCAACTTCACAAGATCTTTAACTGCTCTTTTGGACATGATTTATTGCACTTATGTAAAGTTGATACATAATTTTTAAACCAATAATTTGGGGATGTGCTTAAATGGTTTGTTGTTACACAAAATGGCTAGCACCTATCATGATTAGACTAGTGGAAAAATGGAAGTTACAAATAGAGAACCAAAAAGGATACTGAAAAAGATTGTGGAATAGTTAAGTAAAGGTTGGTCTAGGGAAATTCTTATTCCTTGCATCACATCATTTTGGCTAGCTTATGGAAAATCTTGTCCTTACCATTGATATTAGAGCATAAACCATTTTTAGCTACAAATTTTCTTAACTTTAACCTAGACTTTATCGATGAAAAGTGAATACTAAAAATAAAAAGTGGTTTGACATAACAAATGAAAATTCACATATACAAAAATAAAAGGCAAAGCAAAGGCACTATCAACTTCACTAGATCTTTAACTGCTCTTTTTGGACATGATTTGTTGCTCTTATGTAAAGTTGATGTTAAAGTAACGCATGGATTCCCCGAGCAAATTTTGTGCTCTTTTCGCCTTAAAGTTTAATGAGCAGGAAAGTTATACCCTTTATTTCATAACTATAAGCTCTAATGTTGACCATCTTGGCAGAATCGTTGCATTAAATTTGGTAGTTTTTAATGCTCGGTACTTTTTAATTTCTTGAACTATTTACATGATTTGACATAACTAAAGTAATAATTGCTAATGAGTACATAAGTTTATTACCAATAATTTGTGGATGTGCTTAAATGATTTATTGTTACCTAAAATGGCTAGCATCTATCATCATTAGACTAGTGGACAAGTGGAAGTCACTAATACGGAACCAAAAAGTATACTAGAAAAGATTATGGAGCACATCATTTAGGCTAGTTTATGGATAATCTTGTCCTTACCATTAATATTAGAAGATAAATCATTTTTGGCTACAAAGTTTTTTTACTTTAACCAGGACTTTATAGGTGAAAATTGAATATTACAAATCAAGTTAGATGAGTGGCTTGATATGGCATATAAAAATTCTCATATACAAAAAAAGGCTGATCAGGGTAAGTTTTAATCTCATAATCACTCAATATTCCACAAGTGCAAGTTTCATTGCATAGTATTAAGGTATTAATCCCATGAGGAAGGAGAGCAATATAATCCTAAAATCTAAGGCCAGAAAAACTATAAAACTGAAAATAAGAGATGCAACATGAATTAATTACGAGAATTAAGTTCAGCCAATGAAATTAGAAATTAAACGCAAAAGTATTAACAAGTGAGAAATATGAAATCATAATAGAAATCAATCTAAAGAATTTGTTAATTTATGAGAAAGGGGATTTTACTTATCGTTAATACTAACATAACTGATTATGTGTCAATGGAGTGTTGATTCTAAACTATCCTAGGACTGATTACTCTCTCTCAAGTTATAATCATTAAACCCTAAATTATAAACCCTACTGAGATTATGGAATTTGCGATCTCTCAATTCACAAGCTATTCAAAACCTTAATTAGATCTGGAACACTCTAATAAACTATCAAAACATCACATAGGATCTCTCTCTGTGCAGTTATCAATATGATTTGTCCCAATTTTTATTAGATCACCTAACTCTTATTAATCCAATTTAATCATTTTTCACTCAGTTCACCCTCTCAGTTTATTCTGAATTATGTAAGATCGCAATCAAATAATGACATTCATAAATAAACACAATCGAATAAATTATCATTGAATCAAAATAAAATCTTGAAGGAGAGTTTAGAACATCATCAATATTCCAAATTCGATAATAATACTATCCATCTCAATTCTATACATAAATAAAATTGAAACAAAAAGAAATAATGACTTAGAATAGACCACAAAAGGCAGGGACATCGAGAAACCTCTTGATTCAAGAAGCACGTCGAGTCAACTTCATCTTCCTCTTCTTCCTCTTCTTTTTCTTGTCTCTCTCTCTCAATATTCTCTTTTTAAGGTTTTAAATGTGGCTAATGCAAAAAACTCTTTTGTACTTTTCTTAATGTTCTTTAAATAGTATTTTATGTTTTGGATAACCATAGGGTCTTTCTAAGGTTTGAAAGGCCCAAAAAGTCCTTCGAAATGTGAATTTGAAAGTGACTATGCGTCTACCCAATGTAAGGCACAATTGTGGCCTACATCTAAGCCTTCTATCATAATTGAGGGCTGATAGGCCATGATTGTGGGCCATTGTTTAGGCCCGAATGTCTTCCGAAACTCCTCCATTCTTCGATATTGACCCTAAAACACTAGCAATCATATTAAGGTACCTCATAAACATAATATTTAAGCTCAAAAGCTTGTACTAACCCATAAAACACTTAAATCACAAATAATTGACAAACTAACACAATTCTAACCTAAACACATACTAAATTATCGAATTAACGACTAAACACATATCAAACTATGCTCTAAAACATGGTGCAATTTACACTTATCAAAGGTAAAGTAAAGGCATGGCTAACTTCATAAGGTCTTTAACTGCCGTCTTGGACATGATTTGTTGCTCTTATGTAAAGTTGATGTTAAATCTATAACATGGCTCAAGAATTCCCTTAGCAAATTTAATGCTCTTTTTAAGTTTAATGAGCAAAAAAGCCTTATCATTTTTCTAAAACTATGAGCTCTAATGTTGATCATCCTGGCTCAATTGCTGGGTTTAATTTGGTAGTTTTTCCTTATAGGGTACTTTTTAAGTTCTTGACGAGGTTATTTACATGATTTGACATAACTAAAGTAATAATTGCTTATAAGTACATAACTTTGCAGCCAATAATTTGTGGATGTGCCTAAATGATTTTTTGCTACCCAAAATGGCCAGCATCTATCATCATTAGACTAGTGGATAAGTGGAAGTCACTAACAAGGACCCAAAAAGGATACTACAAAAGATTATAGAGCACATAAGTAAAGGTTGGTCTATGGAAAATCTTGTCCCTTCCACCACATTATTTAGGCTAGTTTATGGAAAATCTTCTCCTTACCATTAATATTAGAGCATAAACCATTTTTAGAAACTAAGTTTCTTAAGTTTAACCAAGACTTTATAGGTGAAAAGTGAATACTCCAAATCAGTGAGTTAGATGAGTGGTTTGACATGGCATATGAATACTCACATATACTAAAATAAAAGGCAAAGTAAAGGCATGGTTAACATCATAAGATCTTTAACTGCTCTTTTGGGCATAATGTGTTGCAATTATATAAAGTTGATGTTAGTTTGATTAGTTGGCACAGGGATTCCTTGAGCAAATTCGGTGATCTTTTAGCTTAAAGTTTAACGAGAAAAAAAGCCTTATCCTTGTTCTTGAAATTATAAGCCCTAATCTTGGCCATTGGCTCAATTGTTGGGAAAACTTTGGTAGCTTTGATGCTTTCATACCATTTAAATTCCTGATGAAGCTATTTACATGATTTGACATAACTAAATTAATAATTGCTTATAAGCACATAACTTTGCAATCAATAATTTGTTGATGTGCATAAATGATTTTTCGTTACCCAAAATGGCTAGCATCTATCATCATTAGACTAGTGGACAACTGGAAGTCACTAACAAGGAATTAAAATAGATATTTGAAAGATTGTGGAGCACTTAAGTAAAAGTTGGTCTATGGAAAATCTTATGCCTTGCACCACATCATTTAGGGTAGTTTATGGAAAATCTTGCCCTTACCATTAATGTTAGATCATAAACCATTTTTTGCTATAAAGTTTTTTAAATTTAAACAAGACTTTATGGGTCAAAAGTGCATACTACAAATCAATGAGATGGATGAGTTGTTCAACATGGCATATGCAAATTTGCATATACAAAAATAAAAGGCAAAGGAAAGGCATGATCAACTTCACAAGATTTAACTACTCTTTTGGAGATGACTTATTGCTCATATGTAAAGTTGATATTAGTTCTATAAATTAACTCAAGGATTCCCTGAGCAAATTTTGTGCTCTTTTTGGCTTAAATTTTAGTGAGCAAGAAAGTTATTTTCTTTTTTTTCACATCTATGAGCTCTAATTTTGACCATCCTAGTGCAATTACTGTGTTAAATTTAGTAGTTTTTGATGCTATGATATTTTTTAAGTTCTTAACGAAGCTATTTATATGATTTGACACAACTAAAGTAATAATTCATTACGAGTATAGAACTTTGCAACCAATAATTTGTGGATGTATTTAAATGATTTTTAGTTTCAAAAACTGTCTGGCATCTATCATCAATAGACTAGCGGACAAGTAGAAGTCCCCAACAAGGAACCAAAAAGGATATTGAAAAAGATTGTGGAGTACTTAAGTAAAGGTTGGTCTATGGAAAACCTTATGCCTTCCACCACATTGTAGAGGAAAGTTTACGAAAAATCTATTCCTTAAAATTAATATTAGAGCATGAGCACTTTAGTAGAGGTTGGTCTGTGGAAAATATTGACCTTGGCACCACATCATTTAGGCTAGTTTATGGAAGATCTTGTCCTTTCAATTAATATTAGAGGATAAACCATTTTTAGCTTCAAAGTTTCTTGATCAAAACAAAGACCCTATAGGTGGAAAGCGAATACTCCAAATCAAAGAGTTAAATGAGTGGTTCGACATGGCGTAGTCAATTTCACATATTCAAAAATATAAAAGGAAAAGTAAAGACATGGATAACTTGAAAAGATCAACCGCTCTCTTTGACTTGATATATTGCCCTTGTGTAAGGTTGATGTTAGATGGATTTAGTAAAAAAATTTAGTGCTCTTTTTGGCTTAAAGTTTAATAAGCAAAAAATCCTTATCCTTGTTTCTGAAGCTATAAGCTCTAATTTTGACCATCTTGTCTCAATTGCTGGGTTAAGTTTGATTGTTTTTGATGCTATGGTTTGATTGTTTTTGATGCTATGGTACTTTTTAAGTTCTTGACGAACCTATTTACATGATTTGAAATAACTAAAGTAATAATTGCTTATAAGTATAGAACTTTGAAACCAATAATTTATGTATGTTTCAAAATGATAATTGGTTTCACAAAATGGATCAACCATTATTAGACTAGAGGACAAGTGGAAGTTATTAACAAGAAACCAAAAAGGACACTGGAAAACATTATGGAGCACTTAAGTAGAGGTTGGTCTACGAAAAATCTTGTCCTTTACACCACATCATTGAGGCTAGTTTATAGAAAATCTTGTCATTTCCATTAATATTAGATCATAAATCATTTTTAGTTTCGAAGTTTCTTGACTTAAACCAATACTCTTTAGGTGAAAAGTGAATACACCAAATCAAAGAGTTAGGTGAGTGGTTTGACAAGGTATATGAAAAGCCACATATTCAAAAATAAAAGGCAAAGTAAAGGTGTGGCTAACTTCAAAAGATCTTTAGCTGACCTCCTTGACATGATATGTTGCTCTTACTTAAGGTTGATGTTAAATGGATTCCTTGAGAAAATTTGGTGCTCTTTTTAGATTCAAGTTTAATGAGAAAAAAAACTTTATGCCATTTCTGAAGCTATAAGCTCTAATTTTAACCATCTTATCTCAATTGTTAGGTTAAGTTTTATAGTTTTTGATGCTTTAGTACTTGTTAAGTTCTTAACAAAGCTATTTACATGATTTGACATAACTAAAGTAATAATCACTTAGAAGTATACAACTTTGAAACCAACAATTTATCAATGTCGTTAAATGATATTTGGTTGCACAAAAAGGCTAGCATCTATCATCATTAGAGTAGTGGACAAGTGGAAGTCACTAACAGGGAACCGAAAAGGATACTTGAAAAGATTGTGGAGCACTTAAGTAGAGGTTAGCCTGTGGAAAATCTTGTCCTTTGCACCATAACATTGAGGCGAGTTTATGGAAAATCTTGTCGTTTCCAATAATTTTAAAGCATGAAGCATTTTTGGCTTCAATGTTTCTTGACTTAAGCCAAGACTCTATAGGTAAAAAGTGAATAATCCAAATCAAAGAGTTAGATGAGTGGTTCGACATGGCATAAGAAAATTCACATATTCAAAAACAAAAGGCAAAGTAAAGGCATGGATGACTTCAAAAGATCTTTAACTGCTCTCTTTGACACGATAAGTTCCTCTTATGTAAAGTTGATGTTAGATGAGAAAAAAAAGCCATATTCTTGTTTCTTAATCTATAAGCTCTAAATTTGACCATCTTGTCTCAATCCTTAGTTTAAGTGTGTCAGTGTTTGGTACTTTTTAAGTTCTTGATGAAGCTATTTAAATGATCTGACATAACTAAAGTAATATTTGATTATTAGTGCAAAACTTTACAACCAATAATTGATGGGTGTGTTTAAATGATATTTGGTTACCTAAAAAGGCTAGCATCTATCATCATTAGACTAGTGGAAAGTGGAAGTCACTAACAGGGAGCCAAAAAGGATACTGGAAAAGATTGTGGAGCACTTAAGTAGAGGTTGGAATATGGAAAATGTTGTCCTTTACACCACATCACTGAGGATAGTTCTTGGAAAATCTTATCCTTTTGATTAATATTAGAGCATAAACCATTTTTATCTTCAAAGTTCCTTGCTTTAAACCAAGACTCTATAGGTGAAAAGTGAATACTCCAAATCAAAGAGTTAGTTGAGAGGTTCGACATGGCATATTCAATTTCACATATTCCAAAATATAAAAGACAAAGTAAAGGCTTGGCTAACTTCAAAAGATCTTTAACCGCTCTCTTTGACATGATATATTGCTCTTGTGTAAAGTTTATGTTCGATGAATTCGCTAAGAAAATTTAGTGCTCCTTTTGGGTTAAAGTTTCATGAGTTAAAAAGCCTTATCCTTGTTTCTGACGGTACAATCTTTAATTTTGACGATCTTGTCTCAATCGCTAGGTTAAGTTTTGTGGTTTTTGATGCTTTGATACTTTTAAGTTCTTGACGAAGCTATTTACATGATTTTACACAACAAAATTAATAATTGCTTATGAGTACAGAACTTTGCAACTAATGATTTATGGATGTGTTTAAATGATATTTGGTTACACAAAAAGGGTAGCATCTATCATCATTAGACTAGTGGACAACTGGGAGTACAAGGAACAAAAATGATACTAGAAAATATTGTGGAGCATTTGAGTACATGATGATCTTTGGAAATCCATTTATATTCCAACAAATTGGCATCATTAAACCCTTCATGATTTGATTGAATTAAGAGTTAATTCAAGTGCCTAAAATAACCGAGAATCTAAGGGTCACATGCATAAAATATTGGATGAAAAACAAGTGTGTTTGGCCTAATTTAAGCGGGTCATGATAGTGACCAAAGGCTGGACAGGCTAGTATGGTGATAAAAGGCACGAAATGATATATAAGTGAGTTCCTCACTTATGTACACTTCTTTCACTTCTTACACACTCAAGTGATAGCGAAAGGGTTCTAGAAGAGTTCTAGAGAGAGTTAAAAGAGTTCTTGAGTTATCTTCATGAATTTATGCAATTCTTGTATAAATTAACATGCATACAAGATAACCCTAAACTATCATCCATTTGAACATTTACTTGAATTCATCAAGTTTGGTATTCTAAAATCCCTACACATTGTTTCATCTTCCTTCTTTCCACGTTCTTTAGGTGTCATAGTGTCAGAAAAAAAGTTGTTTCCTTGTTTATAAACTATGATCAGAATGTTAACCATCTTGTCTCAACCTCTCTAGGTTAAATTTGGTAGTTTTCCATGCTATGGTGCTTCTTAAGTCCTTGGTGAAGCTATTTTCATGATTTGGCATAAATAGAGCAGTAATTACTTATCAGTACATAATTTTGAATCAAATTATTTGTGGATGTGCTTAAATGATTTGTTATTACACAAAACGGCTAGAACGTAAGATGATTAAACTAGTGGACAAATGGAAGTCACTAACAAGGAACCAAAAAGGATATTGGAAAAGATTATGGAGCATTTAAGTAATGGTTGGTCTATGGAAAATCTTGTCCTTTGCACCACATCAATGAGGATAGAGCATAAACCACATCTATGGCCATTCCATTAATATTAGAGCATAAAGTATTTTTAGCTTCAAAGTTTCTTGACTTAAACCAAGACTCTATAGGTGAAAAGTGAATACTCCAAATCAAAGAGTTAGTGTAACACCCCCTCACCGTAAGGTACGCATCGGGACCTCCGTAGGTCATTCCAGTACATATCCTATGATAAGGGAGCGCTACGTGCGATTACGATAATTACGCCACATGGCATCTTATCAATGTGAATAATTAAAGCAGTAACTGTAAAACACAATATTTTTAAAACCAAATTCTTCCTCATTTCATTGATCAAAAACAAAAGTCTGTACATCAGCCATACTGTATG
>JANZXR010000166.1:46759-84957 GCA_027575705.1 Erythroxylum echinodendron | reverse complement strand
TGGGAGTCTCTTGCCTGCGAATGGGCCAAGGAGAATGCGGAATGGTCCTGGGCTTGGAATAGCCAATAGGTATGAGATTGATCTTTGAAGATTGGACCGATCAGCCTGTGGGTCATTACGACTGGGCTCGGGCCCAGCACGACCGACGCGACCAAAATCAATAATTAGTATTTAACACTAGCTATCCATATAATTTGTTAAGTCTTGATATCACTCTTTTTGTAATATAATTATGTTCGTAGAGAAAGTTCATCACGTTTGTAATCCAAAGTTTTTAGCAAAGAAAATTATTGGAACTTTATAAGAATTTTGAGTAAACGTGAGAGCTTTTAAAAACCTTTAAATCTTAAAAGGTTTTGGCGATCGTTGATTTATCATAGACATTATAACGATCTTTTGAAATTTTTATTTGAAGAAAGTGCAAACCTACTATTTTTTTTAAGAATGAAAATAATTTAATTTGGGCACTTAGGGCAACCATAAGAGTTTACAAAGATGTTACTTAGATGCACGTAATGCTTCTTTTAACAAAATATTATATTCTAAAGGGCTACTGCCTATAATAATGAGCTGGCGAGTGCATATGTGAGTTAGAAAATGCCCCGTGCCTTTATTCAGATTGTTAATTGGTATTGTATCTTTGTAAACACATAAATGTAGTCAGATCCTCCCTAACAATCGTAAATGAAATTAGTGATACATTTGGCCTGCTCCTTGAACACGTGATTGCTTATCTCATCCCAGAAGCTTGTCACCAAGTAAAATACACCCTATTTCTTATTTCACTTCAACTGAGTGAATAAACCTAGGTCCATAATAATTGTTATTTTCAAAATAAAAATTTGTATACCAAAATAAGAAAACAACAAAATTAATAAGAGTTTCGTGAAAGTACATACAATAAATCACTTAATAGGTTTTTGGTCTTAATCAAGGTAGGTCGGGGGTGCGTCGGAACGATCGATGGCTGCTTAGTCTCAGCCGAGAAAAATAAGATGATCTGGTACATCGAAACTGTTTGTAAGAGCCCGAAGAATGGTGCATTAGCCCTACCCTCAGGTTGGTGAAGGAAAGAAGGAAGCATATTCTTGGGTAGAGGCCATCAAAGTCACATACAATACAGGATGAAAGCTGTGTTGTGAACAAGTTCCCTTTCCCTTATAACCTTTTTTTAACTTTAACTAAAGAGCTTACTTGTTTGTTTCCTTGTCAAAGTTAGGGGATGTCAGGAGTCAAATAGAAGTTTTACAGTGAGAAATAGAAGGGTTCTGAAAAGCAGAACCCAAAAAGGGGCAACCGGTTCTGGGATAGCAAACTCTATTTTTCCATCCTCAGATCTAACGACTTAATGTATGACAAAGGAAAATCAAAATAGAAATCAGGGTATTGTACTCAAGATCTCCTAAGGGTTTTTCTTCCTCAATAGGAACTAAACTTCGACTTGCCTCCTGATCTGGACTGCATTGTCTTACTCTTTTGCGGGATCTTACTTTAGAATAACTCTCGTGGACCAAACCATGCAAACCTGACCCGAAACTGCTATAAGGAAACAACGATCGGGTGGAAAGAGCTCTTCTAATGTAAGATAAACCAAGAGAGTTCCCATTGATCAATTCCAGTCCTTCATGCTAAAGAACCGAGTCTCATTCTAGCAACATGATCCTGAAAACTCTTTGGTGGCATGCCTTTTGTTAAAAGATCAGCAATCATTAATGTAGTGCTAATGTGTTCAACGACCACTTTGTTCTTTTTGACACATTCCCTAATGACCAAATACTTAATGTCGATGTGCTTACTTCAACTACCACTCTTATTGTGTTTGGCCAAGAAAACTGCAACTGAATTGTCACAGTACATTTTTAATGTCTTAGAAATGGAGTCCACAATTCTAAGCCCAGATATGAAACTCTTCAACCGTACACCATGTGAGGTAGCCTCAAAATAAGAAACGAACTCAACCTCTATGATAGAAGTAGCAGTCAAAGTCTGCTTTGAATTCCTGTAGGATATCGCTCCACTGGCAAACATAAACACATATCTAGATGTTAACTTTTATGAATCAACACAACCAACGAAGTCCAAATTCTAGTAGGAAACTACTTCGAGATTGTCAATTCGTATATATATAAGCATGTAATCTTTGTTCCCTTGAAGGTATCTGATCACATTTTTGACGACTCTCTAGTGGTCTATACCTAGTTTACTCAGATGTCTTCCCAATATTCCAACAACAAATGCAATTTCAAGTCGTGTACAAACCTGAGCATACATTAGGCTTCCTACTCAAGAAGCTTATGGAATATTTTTTCATTTGCTCCCTTTTAAGTTCATCTTTTGGGCACTGGTTTAAATTAAACTTATCACCCTTCACAATAGGTGTTATACTTGGTGAACTATCTTTCATTCGAAATCTTTCTAAGACCTTATTGATATAGAGTTCTTGGGATAGACCCAAAATTTATTGATATCTGTCCCTATAGATCTTAATGCCAATGACATAAGATTCCTTACCCATATCCTTCATATTAAAATTCTTAGAAAGAAATTGTTTACCCTATATAGCAAACCCTTGTCATCGATGGCAAGTAGAATGTCATCCATCTATAGAAAAAGGAAACAAATTTTACTCCCACTAACTTTCTGATATATGCATTGATCCATGATATTCTCTATAAAACTGTATAAAGAGATGATATCATGGAATTTTAAAAACAATTGACGGGAGGTTTGTTTCAATCCATATATGGAATTTTTAAGCTTACACACCAAATGCTCACCATCATTAGAGGAGAATCCTTCCAGTTGTTTCATATAAATCTCTTCCTTTAGGTCTCTATTCAGGAATTCTTTTTTCACATCCATTTGATGTAATTCCATATCAAAATGGGCAACTAATGCTATAATCATTTGTAAGGAATCCTTCTTAGATACAAGAGAAAAGGTCTCTTTATAATCGATTCCTTCTTGTTGAGTAAATCCGTTGGTAACAAGTCTAGATTTATATCTTTCAATGTTACCTCATGAGTCCCTTTTTGTCTTAAAGACCCATTTACATCCAGTGGCCTTTGTACCATTAGGCAACTTGACAAGATCCCAGACTTTGTTAAATGCTACAGAATTCATCTCATTTACCAAGACATTGTACCACAATTGAAATTTCTTGCAACTTATGGCTTGTGAAAACATTTCAGCGTCATTTTTGGCACCAGTATTATAGTCAACTTCTTGTATACATTATGTAATCACCAAGTATTGCTGATTTCTTCTCTTTAGTTGATCTTCTTAATGTTGTATTAGTGCCCTCTTGTAGAGGAGCTTGTACAATTGGTTGTTCAATAACCTCTAGTGATTGTTGAACAACTAGATTACTATATTGTCATTGGCAGCTTGTGAAACTTCAATGATTGGTTGTTCTAACACCTATTTGACTTTGAGAGAAACTATGAATGACAATCAATTTATACTTGAAGTAGGAGTTTGTATTTCACAATAATCGTTCTCAAGAACTAGGTCCTAAGATTGATCACTCTAATTGATCAAGTCATTCTAAAAAAACTTTGCATTTCTTGACTCCACAAACCTATTATCATTAGATGGACAATAAAATATGTATCCTTCGGACCTTTCAGCATATCCAATGGAATAGCTACTTATAGTCCTCATATCCAATTTCTTTTCCTGTGGATTATAAACTCTTACTTCCAATGGACATTCCAAATGTATATATATTGCAAACTCAGTTTCTAACCTTTCCATAACTTAAATGGTGTTTTAGAAACAACCTTGATTGGAACTTGATTTAATATATACACTGCCATTTTAAAAGCTTCAGTCTATAAGGATTTAGGAAGTTTAGAGATGCTAAGCATATTCTGCATCATGTCTAATAATATTCGGTTTCTTCTTTTTGGTACACCGTTTTGGTCCAAAGACCCAGTCATGGTGTATTGAGTTATTATCTTATGCTCCTAAAGAAACTTCACAAATGGACCAGGTGCTTACCCATCCTTAGTGTATCTACCATAAAATTCTCCACCTCTATCTGATCCTGTGATCTTTATTTTCTTACCACACTGTCTCTCTACTTCCGTTTCAAATACCTTAAAGGCATCTATTGCCTTGTTCTTATTATGAAGCCAGTAGAGGTACATATATCGTGAGTAATCATCTATAAATAAGATGACGTATTTCTAACCACATGAGTCCATTTTTAAACTACAAATATTTGTATGTATGATCTCTAATATGTTTGAACTCCTATTGGAACCTTTTTTTTTCATGTTGGTCTGCTTTCCCCTTATGCAATCCACACGAACATCAAAATCAGTAAAACACAAAGTATTAAATACTCCATCATTAACTAATTTTTTAATTCTTTTAAGGAAAATATGCCTCAATCATCAGTGCAACAACATAGAGGATTGTTCGTTTATAACACATCTTTTAATACCAGCATTATTATGGACATGCATTGTATTGTCAAAAACTTTTCCTTGCAAATTAATTCAGAAAAGACCATCAATCATTATACCATTTCCAACAAGATTAGATCTATGATATAAACCAAATGATGTATTTAAAAAGTTAAAGGAATGATAGTAGTGTCTTGCATTGTGTTTTAGTGTTTAATTTGTTATACATTTTGTGTTAAATTGAGTGTTAAGAATGCATTTTGGGTTTAATTAGTTTAGTTTTTATGTTTAATTTTTATGGGTTAGTTTGAATCTTTGAGCTTAAATTGTATATTTTGTAGGTACCTTGATGTGTGTGCTAGTGTTGTAGGGTAAATAGGAAAGAACGGTGAAGATTTGAAGAGTTTTGGGCTAAAAGACATAGATTACGATTGTGATCATGGCCTGGTTGTTTCTGACTCTTCCCACAATCGTGATAGAGAACGTTAAGTCAGGCCACGATCGTGGACTTCAGGCCATGATCGTGACAGAAAGGAAAAATAGTAGGCCACAATTGTGACAGGCAGGGCCACGATCGTGTCCAATGTCAGGTTGACAGAAAAGTTCAAATTTTGGGTGATTTTCATGACCGTTTGACCCCAAGTTTGACTTAAGCTACTACAAAATAAATAGAACAATACTTAGCAGCCGCCGAGGAGATTAGAGAGCCAAGAGAGCTGCACAAATGTGAGATTCTGTCGAAAATCTGATGGAAAACCTAGATAGAGATCAATCGATTGAGGAAGGAGATGAAGGAAGAGATGCACGGAGATACGCTTGACATGACGTACTTCCCAGAATAGGTGATTTCCCACAGTCTGACTCCAAGATCCATTCCGACAGTATCTTCTAGTTTTTATTTCGATTTTATTGATATATGGAATTTGAGATTGATTAGAATTATTTGTTGTTGAGTGTTAATTTTTCTGCCTAAACTTACCTTCGGGTTTATTTACTCTTGATATTAATAAAATTGATTTGATTGTGTTTTATTTCGATTTATTGTGATTCAATTTAATTCTTCATAAATGGGCAATAAAATGAGAAGGTGAGCCGGTGAAAATCTTCGATTTAGGTTAACCAGAGTTAGGTAAATCGATAGGTAGAGAATTGAATCAAATTGGTGAAGTCGTGGAACAAGAGATCGAGCACTGATTACCGGTAGGTTAATAGACAAGGTTAGAACTAATTTAGGATTTGGACAAATTAAAGATCGAGAGATCGCAATTTCCATAATTTGAATTAGGGATTATTAATTAGGGTTAAGAATTATAACTTGAGAGAGAGTAATTTACCTTAGGATCGTATAGGCCCATTAAATTGAAATTTTCATAATTGGGTAGATTTTCTTTAATTTCTAATAGATTCCCCCTTTCTCTCAATTGGTTGCTTCTAGGTTAAATTCGGATTATTTGTGTGAGTTTGCTTTTGTTTGTTCTTTGGGTGCTTCAATTTCTCATATTTGATTCTCGATTTATTTAAATTTCTGCGGTAGTTGTTAAATTATGTTTTGTGAACTTAGCTGCCATTAGATTTTAGGACTAGTTCCCTTCCTCATGGGATCGACACCTTAGGTACTACGCAAATGACCTGTGTGCTTACGGTAATTGCCAAGGTTAAAAATTAGTAAAACTTAGAGAGTATAATCTTGATCAAAAAAAGAATAACCCAAAGGTACATGTCTTGAAACTGAAATTAAATTTCTAGAGAAACTTGGAATATAAAATGTTCTTTCCAAATTCAAAACAAAACTAGAATTCAATACTAATTTGCTTGTCCTAACAACTTCCACATATGAATGCATCTTATTTCCTGAATAGATGCACTGTTCACTAACCACTAACTTTTTGTGGTTTAGAAAACCCTGCAAGGTATTGGAAATATGAATTGTAAAACCAAAATCAATCTACCAAGTGTTACGACAAACTTCAACCATATTAGAGATTTAAATACCTTTCTTTATAAGCCAAGCCTTAAATTTGGCACAATCCTTTTTTACGTGCCCTTTCTCTTTGCAAAAGTGACACTTGGGATTGAAATCATTTTTTATCTCATTGTGGATAATGTTTTAGCCTTTCCTTTTTGTCTGGCTTACACTCTATTCCTTCCTTCTATGGCCATATTTGCACTTTCACCCAATTCCATTGCTAACCTTCCTTTCTCTTGAACACACATGATCAGTAGTTCATTGATAGACCATTTATCTTTATGTGTGTTGTAACAGATTTTAAAGGGTCCATATTAAGGTGGAAGGAATTAAGTATGTAATGCACAAGGAAGACTTGGACTTCTCAACCTCAAGAGACTTTAGTTGAGCCACAATATCCCTTATTCATATGATGTGCTCACACAGACCTCTAGCACTTATGAACTTCATTGATGATAACTTGGTCATTATGGTGCTGGCTAGGGCCTTATCTATAGACTCAAATTGTTCATCAATAGCCTTTAGTAGATCCCTAACATAATCACATTCTTCAATAGAACAACAAATACTAGCATGAATTTTGGTCTTTAATACATCATGCTGAGGCGATTAGATCACTCCCAGTGTTCATAAAGAGCATTTTAAGCCTGAGGGTTAGTTTCAGTAGGTACTGATGGTTCATCTTTATGAATCCTCTCTTTCCATATTTTTATAGTTATTACCATTCAATTTGGGAATATCACATTGAACATAAGAAAATTTTACCAGTTGAATAAAGAACAAAATTCAAATAAAAATCCTTATGTCACTAAATATTTTGAAGCAAAGAAACATGTATCATGTTTCGCCAATGCTAAAACATGCAATCATATTTGATGAGTGTGTTAAGTATACAGAAGAAGTCAAAACTCAGAGGAAACAAAAGATAGAAGAAGTCGAAGACAGAAGAAACAAAAGACAGAAGAAACAAAAGACAGAAGAAGTCGAACACAGAAGAAACAAAAGAAGGAAGAAGTAGAAGACAGAAGAAGTCGAAGACAAAAGAAGCAAAATACAAAAGAAGTCAAAACACAAAGGAAACAAAAGACAGAAGAAGTAGAAGACAGAAGAAGTCGAACATAAAAGAAACCAAAGACAGAAGAAACAAAACACAAAAGAAGTCAGACATAGAAGAAACAAAAGATAGAAGAAGTAGAAGACAGAAGAAGTCGAACACAGAAGAAACAAAAGACAGAAGAAATAGAAACACAGAAGAAAACATAGACGATACAAGGCAGAAGATACACGAGTACGTTGAGCAGTTAGTTAGTTGGAGTTAGTTACAGAACTCAACTAAATAGCAATTTTGAAGAATCAAGAAGCAGTTATCAAGAATCAAGAAGCGGTTATCAAGATTCAAAGAAGCAGTTGGAGACTTAGATTATAAATACTGGTCGCAGTCGAAGACTAAATAACTTTTTGGTGAAATCCTTAATTCTACAACCTTTGAGCGTTCAAGTGTATACTTAAAAATTCTGTAGTGTAATACTATAGAGCTAAACTACTGTAACAATAGCTCTAGATATCTTTCTAATAAGAGAAAGAAAAGGCTAAGAGCCTGGAGAGGCTAAGATAGCTGTAAAAGAATACTTGGTGTACAAGACCTGAAGAGGCTCGAGAAGAAAGAAAGAATACTTGTAATTTGTTGAAGTATAGTGAATACTCAGAAGAATTTTGAGGACTGGACATAGCCCACGGTTTAGGATGAACCAGTATAAATCGCAATGTCTATTCTCTATCTCTCTCAAACTTAGTATATTTTGTTCTTAAAAAACTATATAGAAGTTACTTGCGATTTATCTCATAACAATTTTTGTGATAGTCTTTTAACAAGTTAGAGAAGTTCTTATCGAGAAAAATTAAAGAATTTCTATTTGAAAAAAAAGGGATACACAATTCAACCCCCCTTCTTGTGTATATCATATATTATACATATTTTCTATACTAATGTGTGATTTACTTCAATTAGTATCAGAGCTCGGTTTCCAAGAACCATCTTTACAAAGTGAGGATAAAGATCCATGG
Organism: Erythroxylum echinodendron; assembly: GCA_027575705.1. Classification (NCBI taxonomy): domain Eukaryota; kingdom Viridiplantae; phylum Streptophyta; class Magnoliopsida; order Malpighiales; family Erythroxylaceae; genus Erythroxylum; species Erythroxylum echinodendron. Next base: position 76,515 of record JANZXR010000166.1, on the reverse strand, counting down.
CTGAATCACATGTTTTTATAGCTGAAGGTGCCTCCGTCGCAAGACCTCCTGTGTTCAATGGTGAAAATTATCATTATTGGAAGGATAGGATGCAGCTTTTCATAGAATCCACACACATTGATCTTTGGGATATCATCAAAAATAGACCGTACATACCAGTAGATGATGAAGGAAATACCATTCCTCGTAACATATGGTTAGCCGATCACAAAGCCAGATTTTAACTAAATTCAAAGGCCAAGTTCTTCTTGAGTTGTGCTTTAAGCAGAAGTGAGTATGAAAAATTTCATGGGTGTGAAAATGCGAAGGAGATGTGGGACACTCTATCCATCGCACATGAAGGCACAAACTAAGTGAAAGAGTCCAAGATCAGTATTCCTGGACATCAGTATGAGCTGTTTAAAATGAAAGAAGATGAGTATATTAATCAGATGTTTGGATGATTTCAAACTATCATTAATAGACTTAAAGCTCTTGGGAGGATCTATGATAATCAAGACCATGTGAGGAAGATTCTCAGAAGTCTGCCAAAAAGATGGAGACCTAAAGTCACTGCAATACAAGAAGCCAAGGACTTGAGTAAACTAAAGCTAGATGAATTGCTTGGTTCTTTGAAGATACATGAAGTAGAGCTTGATGTTGAGGAAAAACCTAAAAGAGATAAATCTATAGCAGTAAAGGCTGGTCAGAAAAATCACAAGACTCAGAGAAATAGAAGTTCTTCGTCAAAAGCATTAAAGATAGAAGAAGTCAAGAATGATAACACCAGCGAATCTGATCAAGATTCAAGTGAAGAGGGTGACGAATTATCTTTCATTTCAAGGAAGATCAGAAGGATGTGGAAAAAGAAAGCGAAAGGAAATAAGAATTTTTTCTTCAAGAAAAATAGCAAAGAAGAAGTCAAGAATGACAAGACCTCTATCATTTTCTATGAGTGTAACAAACCAGGACACTACAAGTCTGAATATCCGATGCTTAGAAAAGAACCAAAAAAGAATAAAGGAAACAAAAAAGTTATGATGGCAACTTAGGAAGATTTGGATTCATTCGAGTCTAATTCTGATTCAGAAGCATCAGAACAAGCAAATATATGTTTGGTAGCCAAAAAGGAAGGTGACGAGGAGGTAACTTCTAACTTTAATGAACCTCAAAATGCATATTTAGAATTGTTAGAAGATTCACATACTATACTGAAGTAATATAGATCCTTAAAAAGAAAGTTTGTTGAAAAATTGAGGAACACGGAAGTGTTAGAAAAAGAAAACGTCTGTCTTAAGAAACAAGTAGATGATATGAAGAAAAAGGTTTCTATTGATAGATTTGAGGAAATTAGTCAGTTGAAACAAAGGATTAATTCTTTTTTAGTAGATTTATCAAACTTTACTGAAAGTACGAAGAAAATGAATGGCATGCTTAAAAATTATCGACACCCTAATGATAAGAGTGGTCTAGGGTTTACAAAAAGTAATAATCAATATAAAAAGAAGTTTGTTCCGTATAGAAAGAAGTTTCATCAGTTTTCTTTTTATTCTATGGATAATTCTAAGACTAACCCTAAAGGACCCAAGAAAATCTGGGTACCTAAAAAGAACATAATATCTATTGTAGATATCCTTTCTTGGAGAAAGCAGCCAGCACCAATGGTATTTAGATAGTGGATGCTCGCGACATATGACGGGAAGAAGGTCTATGTTCCTAGATTTTTAAGATAAGAAGGGAGGATCAGTAACTTTTGGAGACAACCAGCAGGGAGAAATAGTGAAAATTGGTAAAATCGATAATGATTCCTTTGCATGTATTGATAATGTTCTGCTAGTTAAAGGTTTAAAACATAATTTGATTAGTGTCAATCAATTATGTGTTTCTAGTTTTGAAGTATCCTTTAATCAAAATTCTTGTGTAGTTAAAAACAAGGACAGTTCCATATTCTTCTATGCCAAAAGACGAAATAATCTTTATAAGATCAATTTAGAAGATTTACAAAGTCAAAATATTTCTTGTTTTATATCAACAGATGAAGAAAAATTGATCTGGCATAAAAAGCTAGGTCATGTTAGTTTTAAACATATTTCCAAGTTGATTAAACATGATTTGGTAAGAGGTTTACTAAAAATAAGTTTTAACAAGTATTTCTTTTGTGAGAATTGTCATAAAGGAAAACAAGCTAAAACGTCTTTTTCTTCTAAAAATGTTGTAACTTCGTCTAGACCTCTAGAGTTGTTACTTATAGATTTATTTGGTCCAACTAGAACATTAAGTCTTGGCGGAAAGAAGTATGGTCTCGTAATTGTTGATGACTTCACTAGACTTTGTTGGATATTGTTTTTGTCATATAAAGATGAAGCTTTTAAGTGTTTTAAAGTTCTTTCCAAAAAGTTACAAAATGAAAAAGGAATTTATATCGCTGTAATTAGAAATGATCATAGTGGAGAATTTGAAAATGAAAGAATTTTCTGTGAAGAGAATGGAATTTTCCATAATTTCTCTACTCCTAGAACTCCACAACAAAATGGAGTTGTAGAAAGAAAGAATAGGATGATTTAGGAAATGGCAAGAACCATGCTGTATGAGATGAATCTTCCTAAGTATTTCTAGGTAGAAGCTATAAATACAACTTGTTATATTCAAAATAGAATACTTCTGCGACCATTGTTGAATAAAATTCCATATGAGATATGGAATGGAATGAAGCCGAATATGTCTTACTTTCATCCATTTGGTTGCAAGTGTACTATATTGAATACAAAAATTTTTTTAGATAAATTTGATTCTAAGGTCTATTCAAGAAATTTTCTAGGATATTCATTATCTTCTAAAGTCTATAGGGTTTATAATCTTGCTTCTAAATCTGTTGAAGAATCTATTCATGTCAAGTTTGACGATGGTTCTCAACCAGATAAAAGTAATGATACTGATAATGAAACCCTAGTAGCTACTTTAGTTGACAATGAAGGTGTCACCATTAGGTATTCCTCTAGAGAAAATATAAGATGTTCCTGAAAGTTTTAGTTTGAAAAGGGACTGGAGATATAAATCTTCTCACCCATAAGATCTGATTATAGGAGAAACTTTGGATAGAGTGAGAACTAGGTCTAAATTCAGAAGAGATGCAAATGTAGCTTTTATTTCTGAAATAGAGCTTAAGAAAATTGATGAAGCTCTTCAGGATGAAGCTTGGATTTTAGCCATGCTAGAAGAGCTGAATCAATTTACTAGGTGTAAAGTTTGGTCTTTAGTTTCCAGACCTTCTAAAAAGTCTATCATACAAACCAGATGGGTTTTTAAGAATAAACTAGATGAGTCAGGAAGAGTAAGTCGTAACAAAGCTAGGTTAGTAGCTCAAGGCTATAATCAAAAAGAAGGAATAGACTATAATGAAACTTATGCTCCTATAGCTAGGTTAGAAGCTATTAGGATTTGACTTGCATATGTTGTCTATCATAATATAAAGCTATTTCAAATGGACGTGAAAAGTGCCTTTTTGAATGGTTTTATAGATGAAGAGGTACATGTAAAGCAACCTCTTAGTTTCGAAGCCCTAAGAAACCAAAATATATCTATAGACTTCACAAAGATTTATATGGCTTGAAAGAAGCTCCTCGAGCTTGGTATGATCGACTAAGTTGCTTTTGGATTAAAAATGGTTTTAGTAGAGGAAATGTAGATAAGACCTTGTTTAGAAAATGCATTGAGAATGATTTCGTTATAGTACAGATATATGTTGATGATATTATTTTTGGTGCAACGTCTAAGAAGCTTCGTTCCAATTTTGAAAAATTGATGAAAAGTGAGTTTGAAATGAGCATGATGGGTGAATTAAAATTCTTTCTTGGTTTACAAGTTATGCAAACCGAAGAAAAGATCTTTATTCATCAATAGAAGTATATTAAAGAACTTTTGGTTAAATATGGTATAGATAAAGTAAAGCCGATGTCAACTCCTATGCATCCTTCAAACCCTTTATCTAAGGATGAAGCAGGTAAGAAGGTTGATTAAACACTTTTTAGAGGAATTATTGGTTCTTTACTTTACCTTACAGTAAGCAAACTTGATATTTTGTTTAGTGTTTGGTTGTGTGCTAGATTTCAAACGGATCCTAAAAAAATCTCATTATATTACTGTTAAAAGAATTATGAGATATCTATCAGGTTCTACTGATCTTTGCTTAATGTATAAGAAAGGTAAAGATTTCAGGTTAATTGGCTACTGTGATGCTGATTACGCTGGAGAAAGGATTGATAGGAAGAGTACAAGTGGAGGATGTCACTTTCTTGTCCATAATCTAGTTTCATAGTCTAGTAAGAGGCAAAGTTCAATTGCTCTATCTACTATGGAAACTGAATACATGTCAACTGCAAGCTGTTGCTCACAAATGTTATGGATTAATTACCAGTTAGAAAATTACTCAATACAAGAAGAACAAATCCCAATCTTCTGTGACAACATAAGTGCTATCAACCTATCAAAGAATCCAATTCAACACTCAAGAGTAAAGCATATCGAAGTAAGGCATCATTTTCTGCGAGACTATGTACAGAAGGGAATTGTCAATTTACAGTTTGTTGAGACGAATCATCAATGGGCAAATATATTCACTAAGCCCTTGAATGAAGAAAGATTTAAAGAAATTAGACAAAACTTGAATATGGTAGTATTGAGTGATAAATCGTCTGACACGTCATGACCCAGAGGAAGTTACAGAAGGAAGATAAAAAGTCGTAAGTTCTCAAGAGCACAGTAACTATAAGTTAAAGACAGTAACTTTTGAGATGGTAGTATGTAAGAGATATCTTCTCAAAAGGCTCAGAACATCACCGAGTTAACAATACTCTTGAATACTTCTGAAACCAACGTTTGCGAAGCTCTCAAATAAAAAATGTTCATTACTCTTGATTTCACACCCTTTCATTCACATTCTCATCTTCAGAAACCAATCTTATTACCATGTGAAAGTTCCTACTGTCTAAAGAGCATAATGGATCAAGCTATGATTTATGGAAGACTCATTGATTTCGATTCATTGAAGAAGAATCAGATAGACATTGAAGCAGAAGTCGAGGCAGCTAGATGGAAAAGCTTCTTTCAGGTTCGTGAAGCAGTTTATCTGAATGAAGTTTATGATTTTTGGAAGAATATGAAAGTAGTAGACGATACTGTAGTATCAATGGTGGATAGACTGTTGGTTATTGTGACATTGGACTTGATCAAGAAATTCAGTGGATGTCCTTATGTTGGAGAAGAGGTGTCTCACAACACTAAATGGATGACTGAAATCCTTGTAGAGAAGGCACATATCAATAAACAATTATATGGATGTAGTGACCCAAAGGACAAGAAGGCAGCAAATCTTGTTCCAAAGGCTAAGGTTCTACATACAATACTCTTCCACTGTGTTCTACCAAGAACAAGATCAAAGAATGTTGTAATAAACATTGATGAACAATGCCTATTCTATCTTCTCAACCATCAGCCAATCAATCTTCCACACCTGATTTTAGGGTATATGATGAAGACAAAGAGGGATTCCAATGCCTTACCATATGGCATGATGTTAACAAAAGTCTTTAAAGACTCTGGAATTCTTCTGGACAGAGAAAACAGGGTGAAGATGAATATCAAAAGCATTATAAATGCTTTCACTATATGTAGAATGGGATTGAAAACTCAAAAAAGGAGGAGACAATCTCTATGGAGAAAGAAAGGATTGAGGGGGAGCGCATAGTAAGACGAAGTGGAAATGTTACTCCCATAGAAAGGAAGAAACCTCAAACCTCAGGAAGAATGCCTTCAAAGGAAAAGAGAAATAAATCGTCTGAGGAAGCAGTTAAAGATAAGACGATTTTGCAAAAAGAAGGAAGGCAAGTGCATCTACCTGAAAATCAAGTGTCGTTGAAAAGGAAAGGAGAGACACTTGAAGTTGAGCAAATTAAGAAATCCAGAAGATCACCAAGGTTACTTACTCTCCGACAAAAAGAGCAGAAGAGAGGAAAAGAATTAATTCCTGGCCAAGAGTTTGAGAAGGTAGGAAAAGCACCTCAGGCAACTAGGTCTTTGGTCTCAATCTTGCAACAACAGCAACCAAAATCAACAAAAGAAAATGAGATTAAGAGGAATTTGGAGTTTGAGAAGAAGAGACCATAATCACAACAACCTTCTAGACTGGTAGAAGAAAATAAGAAGTTAAAGACCAGTCAGAAAGAGAGTACTTCAACTGGTGTTAAACAGAAGGAAAAATCAGTTGATTCTTTTAGTCCTATAAAAAAAGAGGACTTGAAAATGAAGGTGACAAAAGAAATGGTACCTGTGAGAAGCAGAAGCTCAATCATAATAAGAGAACCTGTGCAGAGGATAATCAAGGTACAAGTTGAACCTATCTTGGTCAATAATCGGTCTATACATCTTCTGAATCATGAAGAGAGATGATTATATGGGATTCTGAGAGACGAGAAATTAGAACCATATCCCATAAAGATAACAAAGGATCGATATACCATCTACCCAGCTACAATTATAACACTGATCAAGATTGTACCTAATGTTCAACCTAGAGCTGTAAACATTGTATGTAATGTAGAAAAAGGGAAACAGAAGCTGTACCCTAGAGGAAGAACAGGTGATCTTACAGATGAGCTGATACAAGAAGCAGTGAGAAGCATAAATGATGTATGAAATATAGACCAACCAAAAGGCATCTATGTTTCACCCCACATTTCAAAGGTATCAGGAAGTCATTGTGGACGCTTCTCTACAGACACAACTTCCTAGGTAGTTGGAAAGGTGACTAAAGGACAGTTCAGAACTATCATGGTCGGAGGTATTAGTTTCAACCTAGAAACTTTTGTGAACCTACTTATCCATCTTAGACCTTTGAGTTCCATACCATCAATCAAAGATGTCCTTCACTTTCGTGGCAAACCAATATGAAAACTACCAAAACCTGATGACCTTGATCTCCTAAATGGAAAACAATTTTTCATACCTCCTGTGTTGAAAATCATTGAATTGGATGTTGTACATTCATAAACATATGCTGAACCAAACTTCTATCCATCAAATAAACCTCAACAAGTTCCTACAATTGGGATGGAAGAAGTTAGTCAGTCTCAGAAGTGGAGTATGGAAGCCTTAGTGAAGGAGATGGAAGAAATGCATACTAATATTGATGAATTGAGGGATTCCATTGGTGATCTACATGAGGAAATAGCTTATCTTCGAGTGACAGTAGAATAAGATCTCAAATTGATCAGGACTGATATGCAACAAATGTTTTCTGAAATCATGCAGCATCTGAAAAATAAACCTTTTTGATTAATAACAAATAGGGGGAGAAACAGAAGATAGGGGAGAAAAGAAGATTGAAGAAGAAAGAAGAAAAGAAGAAAAATATAAGAAGGAAAAGAAAAGAACATAAGTACAAAAGGAAAAGAAGCAGAAGAAGAAGAAAAAGAAAGAAGAAGATAGCATATGTGCATTTTGTTTCAATTCATTATTCATTATCTGCATAAAAATAGTTCATTCACTTTTATTTTTCTATATTATGATTATTTGTTATCATCAAAAAGGGGGAGATTGATAAATCAGGAGGACTTTACGATAATTAATTTTGATGACAATCAAATAATAATAATATTAGAAATAAATGAACTAGTTTGATGAGTGTGTTAAGTGTACAGAAGAAGTCAAAACACAAAGAAAACAAAAGATAGAAGAAGTCAAAGACAGAAGAAACAAAAGACAGAAGAAGTAGAAGACAGAAGAAGTCAAACATAGAAGAAACAAAAGATAGAAGAAGTCGAAGACAGAAGAAGCAAAATACAGAAGAAGTCAAAATACAGAGGAAACAAAACACAGAAGAAGTAGAAGACAAGAAGTCTAACACAGAAGAAACAAAAGACAGAAGAAACGAAACACAGAAGAATTTAGACACAGAAGAAACAAAAGACAAAAGAAGTAGAAGACAGAAGAAGTCGAACACAAAAGAAACAAAATACAAAAGAAATAGAGACACAGAAGAAAACACAGACGATATAAGGCAGAAGATACGTGAGTACGTCGAGCAGTTAGTTAGTTGGAGTTAGTTACAGAACTCAACTAAATAGCGGCTTTGAAGAATCAAGAAGCAGTTATCAAGAATCAAGAAGTGGTTATCAAGATTCAAAGAAGCAGTTAGAGACTTAGACTATAAATACTGGTCGCACTTAAAAATTCTGTAGTGCAATACTGTAGAGCTAAACTACTATAACAATAGCTCTAGATATCTTTCTATTGAGAGAAAGAAAAGGCTAAGAGCCTGGAGAGGCTAAAATAGCTGTAAAAGAATACTTGGTGTACGAGACCTGAAGAGGTTCGAGAAGAAAGAAAGAATACTTGTAATTTGTTGAAATATAGTGACTACTCAGAAGAATTCTGAGGACTGGAAGTAGCCCACGGTTTGGGGTAAACCAATGTAAAATCACAGTATCTATTCTCTATCTCTCTCAAACTTAGTATATTTTGTTCTTAAACAACTATATAGAAGCTACTTGCGATTTATCTCATAACAATTTTTGTGATAGTCTTTTAACAAGTTAGAGAATTTCTTATCGAGAAAAATTAGAGAATTTGTATTCGAAAAAAAGGGATACATAATTCAACCCCCCTTCTTGTGTATATCATATATTATACATATTTTCTATACTAACGTATGATTTACTTCAAAAGATGTTGTGGCTAATCCTCAACTAATTAAAATTATATTAATCACATGAAACCTTATTTTATGTAAAATATGAATAATAATGGTTCCACATAATCCTTTAAAACTAATTAATCATACATCAATACCATAGATTTGCATAAAAAAAAATATATACATGAATTTAAAATTAAACAATGATTTAAATCATGAAATTTAATAAAATTAGGCTAATATGTCAAGTTCAAATATTTATAGGTTTTATCTATAAATATAAAATATAGATGGACCATATTGTAAATACAGTATACCTTATCACTGGCAAAAGTTGTATATGCATGAAAGCATTTTACACTACTTCACTTCCATTTGTGGTTGACCAAACAATTTATTATTTCCACATATAAAATTAAAATTTTCAACAAGGCCCTACGAAATATAAGCTTCTGTGTTTTAGAATTCATGTTTATCAAGGCTTCATGCAACATTTAAAGCAAATGGTGGGCCCCATGAAAAGTTTTTTTGAGTTACAAAAATTACGTTTATGCTTTGTAACTAAAGCTTGCAATGATGGCCCATGAAAACAAGGTTTTTGCAACCTTTATTCAAAACTTTCCACACAATGGGCCCCACGTTAAGTGGTTTTGAATTGTTAGAAGTCATGCAATGCAAATATACTAAACAATTAAAGCACACATGGTGGGCCCTATGAAAAGTAAATTGTTAATTTAGCAAAGAAAGAAAAATGCAAGCTTATTATTCATCGTCTTCAACTTCTTGGTGGGTTGACTTGATTCGCATCCAGCCTATTTTACAAATCTGACTATATCTTGACTTCTACAACTCCATTTTTGAAGATTGAAAAGCCATTATAATCATAATTGAATTTTCATTAGACATGCAAGATCAATTTCACAATATATTGACTCTAACGACATCAATATATTGAATAGAAACGTTTTCCATTCTTGTATAAAATCATAAAAATTCAATTACATCAAGACAGAGGTAAATAAGTTCTCTGATACCAACTGTTAAATATGAAAAGAAATGATTTACATGTCTCTTACAATAAAAAATGAAAGCATGAAATTTCAATCTTGTACCTCCTTCCATTGATGTTGAGATATTCAAATGGGCGAGAGGGCTCTTCTACGCTTTTAACAAATGCAATCAGATGGTGTGTACAGAAAGAATGCAAAGCTTAAGGACCCAGTACCTTTTCATATATTTTATACTCCTTGTTGTCTTCCATCAAAATAACAGAAGGAGATGACGGTTCATAGTGGAACGTCATGAGGTTTCAAAATAAATAGAGACGACCCATCACAAGGAAATAGCTTTATAAGAATTTTAGGTAAATGTGAGAGTTTCCAGAAACCTTTAAATCTTAAAGAGTTTTGGCGATCGTTGATTTATCCTAAACATTATAACGATCTTTTGAAATTTTTATTTAAAGAAAGTGCAAACTTACTATTTTTTTAAGAATGAAAATAATTTAATTTGTCATTTAGGGCAATCATAAGAGTTAACAAAGATGTTACTTAGAAGCATGAAATGCTTCTTTTAGGAAAATATTATATGCTAAAGGGTTGCTGCATGTATTAATAAGCTGGAGAGCACATGTATGAGTTAGAACATGCCCTTTGTCTTTGTTAAGATTGTTAATTGGTATTGTATCTTTGTAAACCTATAAATGTATTCAGATCTTCCCTACCAAATTTTAAGTGAAATTAGTGATACATCTGGCCTTCTCCTTAAAGACGTGATTGTTTCTTTCATCCCACAAGCTTGTCACCAAGTAAGATAGTGCTATCATGTACACTCATCTACTCTTTTTTGCTTTGTGTAGTGTTCTAATGCTCCAATTGATGATGTCAAGTGGATTTACCATTTAAAATTCCTATAATATTATTTTGTATGCCATATTTGAATATACGCATTTGAATAGTATATGATCAGTTCATTTTTGATCTGAATTGCATGTATAGCATCGGTTAGGGACTGATTGAAATTTGATTAATCTATTGATCGTAGGTAACCTCCTCTTCAATGCTAACCATAATGTATGAGAGGCACGTGGTTGTGTATGTTTCACCCAAATTAATTTATAACACCCACTTGTAGTTCTTCATTCCAGAATAACTTCCTAGCTTATTGAAAATCCCTAAAATTATTGCAACCTTAGATTGCTACGTCTTCCTTGTTAGGGATTAAAGTGAAATTTGTTAGAAACAATAACATATTAGTTTTTACTATTCTCCTTCTTATCAGAGATTTATTAAAGAGGACATGATGGATTATGGCATTTTGTTGGTAGATATTCTCTAGAGGCTGAAGGGATGTGTGTGAATCTAAATCTCCATAAGTTATGCATTTATTAAACCATAATGAAGTGCCCCTTCCATCACCAATTTTTTAGGAGATGAATTGCTTGACTCTATCCTTTGATTTTAAATATGAACTTCTTGATTAAGGATGCATTCTTTGTGCAACTAAAACCCTAAAAGTTTGACCCTTTGATGTAATAGTTGTATACGCATCTTACCTTAACTGACCTTTTGTTTTAATGAGCCTCCAAGTTCTTTTACCTAGCATTGTCATATTGATGACTTTTAGAGGGATGAAACTAAGTCGCTTTTGATTTTTCAACATGCATACCTCTTTCCATTTGATTTTGGCCTTGTTACCATTCTCCTTACATTTACTCTATAGGAAACTTCTCAGGATTTTGTTAGTTTCTTTTACAAAAATGCATGGAAAGCTGGGTGAGATGTCTAATATAGGTTCAAGAAGTTTAGAAAAGATGTGCTTAGCTAAGCCTTCTCTACTAGTGTTAGATATTTTATACTCTAACTATTTATTCAATATTGGACTTTAAGTCACAGTATGAGGGCTTTATAAAGGAGATTGGAACTCCAAGATAAGTCAAGGGAAGTTATTAAAAATTAAAACTAGTTAGGAAGGTGAACCATGTTTCATATTGAGAAGCACTAGCTAAAAGATACATTCCACTTTTGTCGCTATTAAATTATAATCCAAATATGTTACTGAACATCATTAAGGTATTAATTAGAGAGGATATTGAGTGAGGAACAACCTTGGAGAATAGAAAAAATTCATTTATAAGGTTTAGGCTTGGTATTCCTAACCTTTTGTATTTAGAATGATGATTGAAGAGATTGGTTCTTTCAACCACCCTTGCTAGTAGTTCATTGAATACCTCAATGCCCATAAAAATGGATAAGATTTGATGGGATTATCATCTCAACCTTTTTGAATTTTTAGATGGGGTTATCATCTCAACCCTTTTAAAGTTTTAGTTAAGCTTGATGGCTCTCCATTAACTATTATATTGAAATAAACTTTAGTGATGCACTGTTTAATCCATTCAATGAAAATTCCTAGGAACCCATAAGCTTCTAAAGAATTGATAATGAATGTACAATCTATTAAATCATAGGCTTTTTGAAAATCCACCTTCAGAGCACAATTCTTGCTACTTCTCTTCTTAGAATAGTGATTGAATAGTTCATGTATAAGTAAGATATTGTCACCAATCTGCCTATTTGGTATATAAGCCCCTTTTTGATGACCACTATATTATGATGGGACCTATTTTAACCTTACATATTGGATTTTTAAAATTATCTTGTAAATTGAATTGTTGTAGGTTATTTGACAATAATATTTTATTAAAGTATGCTCATTTCCTTTAGGGATTGAGCTGATAAGCACTTATTTAGCTCCTTCAGTAATTTTATTTCTTTGAATATTTCCTTAACTAATTCTATCAATGATTCTCCAACAATTAGAAAAATACATTCATACCATCAGTCCCCAATGCCTAAAAGGGGTTTGAAGTTTTAGGGACTTCTTTATTTTTTATGTTGTGATTATCTTAGAAAGCTTATCTATCTCTGAATGAGTTATTTGGTCTTGCACTATCTCTTTGAGAATGTAGATTGAGGATATGCCTTTTAGGGAGTTTATGAAGTGCTAGAATAGTAACCCTCTGCTTCTTTTAGCAACTCCTCTTAAGATGTGACTGAGATATTGCCTTTCTAAAGTTAAAATATTATGTTTGAGGATTTTCTTGTAGCTACACTTTTAGAAAAGAAGGACGTGTTTTTGTCAAATTTAAGTAAACATAACACTCTTAATCTTTACCTCATGATATAATTCTCAATCTCCAATGCTTGATAGAAGTTTTAGAGTGCCTATTTTTAAGATCTTTAAGATTTGAGTTAGTGGAATTTAAATAGAGCTCATATCGTACCTTTTTTAAATATTATTTTGTTGTGTTTAGGAATTGGTTAATGTTGCCAAATCTTTCTTTATTGAGAGTTTTAATCTCCTCTTTGATGCTTTGAAGCTTCCAAATGAACTTATATTGTTTAGTGCTTTAACCCTTATTCTTGTTCATGCTTAAAGGATGAAAAAAATTATAGGTGAATGATCTGAGTTTAAGGTATTAGGGAGGAATATAATACTATAAGGAAATCTTTGGAACCATTCCAAATTGGCCATGCTCTTTGATAGTCGTGTTTTTGTGGGTATTTCAGTTTTTATTTAGTTGTTAATTTGATTGTTTAGTGCGTGTTTAGGTTAAAATTGTGTATGTTAGTAGATTTTTTTGTTTGAAATGTTTTATGTAGAGCATACTTTTGAGCTTCAATTTGATATTTATGAGGTGCCTTGATATGTTTGTTAGTATTTTAGGGCAATTGGAGGATATTCAGAGAAGACCTAGGAAATAACCTAAGGCCATGATTGTGGAAAATATGCCACAAGTGTGACAGAGTCAAGAGCAAAGAGCCACAATCGTGGGAAACATGCCACAATCGTGATAGAAGCTAGTGCAGGGAGCCACGATTGTGTTGTTATGGGCCACGATCGTGTCACTAAGGGCCAAAATCGTAGCCTACGCGACAGATATGTAGACAGCAGTTCCAACTTGAGTTTTTGAGAGATTTTTTGGATCTTTCAAACCCAAAAAAGACCCTAGGGTTGCCCTAATTGGATATACTATATAAGACTTAAAGATGTAACCCTGAGGGAGCTTCTACATTCTGCCACTTTGGAAAGTTCAAGAGAGAGAAAAGAAGAGAGAGAGAGAGAGAGAGAGGAGAAGAAGAAGAAGAAGAAGAGGAAGAAGAATAGATCTCGACACTGTTGCTTCCTGGATTAGGTGGTCTCTCGACGCTACTTTCTTCCTAGGTTGTCCGATCCAAGTTCTATTTCCTTTCCATTTCATTTTTGTTCATTTAATGTATAAGATTTAAATGGATTGTATGATGATGGGTTTCGGATTGTTAATGATGTTCTAACTCTTCCTTCAGGATTTTACTTTGACTTAATGTTAATATAGTCGATTTTGTGTTTTATTGATTGGAAGTTGTGATTAACTTCAATTTTTTCATATTTTGGAAACAAACCGAGAGAGTGAGTTGTATAAAAATTATTGGATTGGGTTAACGAGAGTTAGGCAGACCACGTAGTTAATTATATTAGTTGTTGTGCAAAGAGAGATCCCGTGTGAGACCTAGTAGTTTAGTAGAGAGCTTCCATTCTAATTTTAATTATGGGTCTTTTGTTAATTTAGAGATTGCAAATTTCATAATTTAATTAGGGTTAATGATTAAGGGTACAGGATTATAACTTAAGAGAAAGTAAATGCCCCTATAATAGTCTAAAATTGACACCCTGATAACACATAATTAGCTAGGCTAGCCTTAATGATAAGTAGAATTCCCTTTCTCATAACTTGGTAATTTCTCTTGATTAACTTCCATAGTGACCTTTTGTGTTGCTCAATTTCAATTCTTGTTTTGTGTTAATTTCTTGAGTTGAATTCTTGCAATCAAACTATCGTGTTTATATTCTTATTTCATTTTTAATTTCACATTTTTATTTCTCTCAGCCCTAGACACCTTACAATTAGATTAGTTCACCCTCCTCGTGGGATCGACCCTTCAATTACTACAATTAACGAACTGTGCACTTATGGTATTTGAGGGCTATAATTATAAAGCTCGACAAACACAATCACTCATGTCCTGTTTCTTTCTTAAAAACCAACTTCCTTTCTATTTATTTACTCTATGTATAGAAATTAACATTATAAGGGAGACCATTAATTTGTATATCTCTAGTACATAGCTTCAAATCACCATCATAATTCCTTAAGAAATTGTCTCCTTTAGTTTCATCTGGATGCATCATAGAATAAAATCTCCAAGAGTCAACCATGAATCTATAAACATAACCTCTCTAACTAGGGATAAGACTATGTACTCTTGGACCTCCTTGATTGATAGATTTGTGCTTATAAAGATTTATAATTTTTAGACCGCAAGGGTACGACATAGCTATAGCTAGCATAGGCAAGTATTGGTCGATCCTAAGAAGACTGTAAGTACTAGTAATGACTCTTTTTTATTATCTAACCATTGAATCAGATTGTGAATTTTAATTAAAAAATTAAAAAAAATAAGAATATAAACAATAATGAAAGCAGTACAAGGAAAATAATAAGAAGAGTCAATATCAAATAATAATGCCTGGGTAATGCCCCCTAAGAATTCTTAAATATTCACCCTTTAACATATAATTAGATTATTGATTATTAGATCGTGAAAATTCCTATCTTATGTTAATATCTTTCTCAATACTATTAGCAACCGAATGAGTTGATTAACTAAAATCTTTCTTATTAAAACCTCGAAGATTGCATTGCCAATTTGTGAATTTCAATTTGAACTTAATTTAGAGTATTTATAATAACCTATCTCTAAGCTTGCATGTAACTCCTTCAAATTATAGTAAATTTATTCACAAAAAAGGGTTTATCAATCTCAATCATATGAAATCAAATCGTGAACTAATATTCCTGATACATTAGAATAAAAATATAATGTATAATTAAATCACAATAAATCAATTAATAAAATTGCATTGAATAAAAGATCAAATCACATAGTCATCACAACTTAGGGTTCATCACACCTAGACATTAAACAACTTAGTTCCTATCCATAGAAAATGAAATCAATGACAAACATTCAGAAGAATAACTAGAAAACAAAGAAATTATAATTCTAAATTGCCCGTTTTCTTTTAATGAATCTTCCTGCAATTTGGATTGAATAAAGATCTTTATCGGATTCTTTTAATGTTATCTTCATGTTTCATTGTCCCCTTCTCAGAACTGCCACTTATCTATGTTTCTTACAACTTAAAATTAGTCTAAAACTCGCCTCCTCTTGTTTTGCCTCCGTTCAAATCCTTTTATAGTTAAAATTACGATAGGATTTCTAAAATGTGCACAACCAACATACATTGTCATGTAGGTGACTGTGTATCTCCAAAAACACATCAATTTATGATTTTACATGAGCATAGAGACTTGCATGAGCAATATGCACGGCCTTATATATCAATATACACGCCTGTGTAACTTCATATGACCAAAAACAAAATTCTTGAAATGTCCACATGTTCACAAGGACTTACTTAGTCACTGCACATAGTCATGTAGGTCTAAGCTTCAAATCTTCGTTCCATGCTACAATTCATCTAAATTCTTCTCCTTTTAATCTAAGAAAGCAATTATCACCTACAAATGTACTTGAAGCATATCAAGAACCAAAAATACTATAAAATATTGATTAATAAGAAAAAAAACATTAAATATGTCTATATAAATATCCTCAAATAATCATTTGTCACTCCCTGAATCCTACATCTCAGTAGCAATCTTACTGGGTTATTACTGATGTTGTTACTGTTGTTAGCCATGGGTTTTAGATGTAAGGAGTTATTTCCCTAAGTTTATTCTAAAGATCAATTCTTTAGAATGTGTGATTATGGACATAAATCATTGAAATGTATATTATGCACATCTCCTACTTTAGGTAGACTTTCATGTGGATAATTTGAGCATAAACTAGAGTATTCTACACTTCAACTTTCACCTTCATCATATAGTACCAAGATTTTTCCATTGTGGTGGCATGCATAGTTATTTAGCAATCTCCAGTTTTTAGGCTTAAGATTGAAAATGCTAAAATTCTCATTCTTATTTCTTATCTCCAAAATACTAAATATATGTGGCTTGTTTTTTAATTTAAAATTGATAATCGCTAATTGTTATATAGAAGAATTAATTCCCATAATATTCCAAGAAATCATTGTAAGTATAGGTTTTCTTTTTCCTATTGATCTTTCTCTTACTCGAGTTCTAAACTCATCCTGCTTTGCTTATGTTATGAAGTTTTCTTCAGTGTTGTTGTAAGTTTCATTCCCTTCTATAGGTTATAAACTAGTAAGATCAACTATTGAATCCTCTTATTGATCATTATGGTTGAGCTTTGAGCTACTCATATTCATCGAGCTTACTAAGATTTCATTTATTTTGCTCGTTTGTATATCATCTTATAGATTTCCTCCCTCCCCTAATTTTTCATGGTTTTCAGCAACATTGGGACCTTCCTTCTCAATATTTCTTATTATCTCTTGAAAACCACCAGTTTTGAATACTCTACTAGTTGGCTTCCAAATCTTGTTTAGATTAGGTTTCTACTATATGAGCTTTAACTACATCATCCTCTAATTCTAATTTGTCATTCAATCTTATGACTGATATTTCATTTGGGAGATCTTTTATAGCTTCAAACAACATAAATGTTCTTATATATATATATATATATATATATATATTACTTATAATATAATTGAGACCACTAGTTGTCTAATATTCAAGTGTTACACCACACACACAAATCCATACAAGTATATTTTTAAACTCAATGTTTTCTATGTTTAATCCAGGTCACCACATTTTAAGTAGGATGGGCCTATTCATGACATATAAGGGCCAACTTAACCTTCTTCATTATCTTCCTCATTCAGTAGTATTTCAAAGAGTCCATATTATTTCATAGGTAGATTTTATCTAGAAATAGTCAACTAAATTTTAATTCCAATGAGCTGCTTTCTCCTTTAAGATCTCAAGAGGGGGAGCTACAACATGTTGTTCATTTGATATACTGAGAGTAGTCTAGTGAAGCTTAGTGTCAAGCTTTGCATCTCCTACTACTTATAGCCAAGTGAATATTGAGCTGGGAAGAACATCTTCATATGTTTATGTCAAAGGTTAAGTTTGATATTATGGTTAAGAAGGATGATTTAAGAGGTAAGAAGAATTTTGATCCATTTAAAATTGCTAAAAAAGGAAAGAAAAGTAAAAAGGTTGATAAATAATGGATCTAGAAACCACTGTTGGGCAGTTTTGTAAATGCAAGGTTGAAAAACATTAAAGGAGAATCTCAGTAGGAGTCAAAAAAGCTAAGATGAATTCACTGTACAAGTTTAATAGGAAAGGAAAGGATAGATGGAAGGGGTTCAAGAGTATTAAGAGCTTCTCTCACTATAATTGAAAGTAAAAAAGAGATGTGTTGAACCATATAAGTTATATTATATGAACAAACTAGATAGCTTTCAAAACGCATTAGATAAAAAATTAAAAAAAGGGTATATAAATTTATTCAATGACTTATGAAAATTATATATATATATATATATATATATATATAAGTTCAATACAACATTTTGATCTTAGTCTTCTTCTTGAATCACCTTATTGGAAGTTTTAATTTCTTGTAGATCATATTATTATTTAAATATTTTCTTTTACTTTTTCATTTTACTTAATGTGTCATAAATGCTTCTTTTCTCTTAATTATATTATGACTAACCATAACCCTCTCCATAAAGTATAGTTAATTTAGGATAAATCATCTCAAAATAACTGAACTATATATTCCATAACAATAATTGCAAATAAAGTTCAAAGTGACCCTCAAAACTAAATGTAAAAATTTGTTCATATTCAAACAAAATAAAGCTTAAACTTTTTATTTTTTAATATATTCCTAATATCAAAGACTTGTTTTTGCATCTTTAAGAGTTCATATTATAGAGGAAGAACCAAGACTAATCATAAGATCTGAAATTCCTTACAAAAAAATTGTTAAGAGATTAGTCATTACTTTATGGTGTCTTTTGATTAACTTAAAAAAAGGTCGACCAATTGTAAACTTAAAGAATTTTGTAAATTTCTCTTTAAATATCTTCCAATCGAATTAAAAAATGCACAAAAACAAATTTAGTCGATTTAATCATAATTTGATTAACTTATTATCAAAATCTTTAAAATGTTTGAAAAATAATCTTTCACAACAATATAGCTCCTAATACAATTATAACTAGAAAAGAGATTCATTTTTCAAACACCTATAATTCTAATTAGAGAAACCACCCAAATCTTTCATATAAAAATATGTTTAACTTTACACCTCAAAATATGTAACCACCTAGTTTTTAGCTTAGACCATTCAAACCCTTTCTTAAAAATCAAACTTAGAGTCTTTTTCAGAAAACATGCTTACGACTCAAGCCAATTGGAACAATGAATTAAAGGAAGAGATTAGGAAACAAAATTGAACTTTATTGTTAGCTATAATAAGATGATCGAGTCCCAAATCACTTAATATGCCATTTCAGCTATTAGACCACCCGATTAATTGCCTAGAAAACCTAAAAATTTCTAGGAGCATTATAAGATTATGACGTTAAAGGGTGATGAGCTAACCAAAATGCATAGGTTTGAAGTGGTTGACAGTGAAGGAGATCAAAGAAAGAAGACACTTATTATAGAAAAAAATAAGTATAAAAGAAAGGAAGGAGAAGAGGAATAATACAAATACATTCCACATTGCACTTTATAAGTTGCCCATACCATTCCCCTGAATATTGATGAATGAGAAGTTAGATGAGGAATTTAGGAAGTTTTTGGAATTTCTTCAAAAAAATTATGTTAACATTCATTTTACCATTACTTTAAAATAAGTTCCTTCTTATGTAATGCTCTTAAAAAATATTATATCTAACAAAAGAAAGCTCGAGGAGTATAAAGTTATGACCCAACATAAGGAGTGAAGGTCGTGACTTATAGCAAACCACCTCCAAAGCTTAAAGATCTTGATAATCTCTCCATCCTATGCATTATAGGATACCAATCCTTCAATCATATCCTATGTGATCTGGAGGCAAATGTTAGCCTTATAACTATATAAGTTTGTAAAAGTCACAAGATGAGTAATCTTAAACCTAATGCTATCTATCTGCATCTAGTCGACCATTCTTTTAGACATTCGATAGGTATACTAAATGATTTGCATGTAAGAATTGGTAAGTTTCTTATTCTTATAGGTTTGTGTTATTGGATATGGTTAAGGATATGCATGTGTCTTTGATTTTAAGATGGTTTTTCTTAGCCATCTTTAAGGCCTTAATTGATGTTCACAGTGGAATGCTAACCTTAAGGGTTAAAGATGAGAAACTATATTTCAAGAAATATGAACCAAAAATGCTATGTATGATAAGTTTAACAAGTGCCTTTTTTGGTATAATTTTCATAGGATTTAGTTATATTGTAGAAAAAAGTCTTAGGAATGAATTATTAGATGTTAATATGTTTAGTGGTAAATTAGTAAGTTTTACTATATTAAGAGCAATTTTTAATTTGTGAGAATATAATATTGGTAAGATCCAAAATGTTAACATCAAAATCTCTTAAGTTTATTTATTGAAAATTAGAAACATTAAAGACTTATTTGTATCTTTTTCCTTCTCTGTTCAAACTCTTGATCGCTTGCTCCAACATTCATGAAAAAGAATAAGCTTACACATTCATTATATAGGAATATCCTCTAATCACTAAATTAATTAATTTCTAAAATCAAATCATGAATGGATTAAGGGAGACTCGCATATTTTATATCTTCTTGAAATAGAGGGAGCATTTTTTTAATTGATTCTATTTTAGTTATCTTCTAAAAATTATTTGTTTTGTAATTGTCAAAAAGGATTATTAAACCAAAAGAGGTTATAACAATATTTTTGTAAATCATTTCATCTTTAATGATATTAGCAACTAAATGTATCAATGAATCAAGAAATGTGAGAGAAATCAAGTAAAATGGATAGAAAAGTGATCAAAGAGTTAATCATATCAAATTGAGCATGAAAGAGAAGATTAATTCAAAATGAGTGTCCAAGAGCAATCATGTGGGCTTTAAAACAAAATCAAGTTAAAAAGAATATAAAGTCGTAAGATCAAAGAAGAATCGATATCATATTAATATTAGACAGGTAATAACTCATTTACTACTATATCTTTTTTAATTTTTTCATATAAGTAACTAAAAGGTTCAAAAATTTTAACTAATTTTTGTATCTTCTTAAAATGTAACTTATCAATCAAAAAAATTATTTTGAAAAAAAGATGAAGTGCAAACAAAATAAGAAATAATCTTAATGACAAATGTTGCTTCTTTAACTTAAACATTATCTTATTTTTTGCAAAATAAATATTTTTATAAGGTTTAGAATTTAACTAAAAAGGAAAATGTCTCTTTTAAACCCCAACATTTGCACCAAATTATAAGTTAGTCAATACTTTAGAGTATACAAAAGGAACCGTAACGTTTCAAAATCATCCAAAATTTCCTAACTAGGGAACCCTTAATTGTGTTATTCAAATACCATGTCAGAATTGACATGGTTTTTTTATTTTCTCACTTGTATGTGAGACCCATAAGTTCCAAGTGGAGTTCATATAGCACTAATGGCCTCTATCCCTAAAATCAACCACTATTTTAGCTTTCTCTAATTTTTCACTGTCTTCCCTAATTATCCATCTTATCTATTTTCCAATTCTCCATCTTAATACCAAATGCTCAACTGTTTTAGTTTACTTTCCTTTTGTTTTATCTTCTTTAAAATCTTAATTTTTGTTAACTATGATATGCGAACCTGTAATTCTCTCTACACACCTGCCTTCACCCAAAAGAAGGAAGGAGTGAAACTAAAAACCATAAAAATAAAAGTTATTACTTTGAATTTATAATTGTTCTAAAATTCAAGAAAAGAAACATAATGAACTTTAATGTTCTTCCTTGAATTTGATGTTCATATATAAGCACCACCTTTATTTAACAATACAATAGAGGTAAAAGCTTACAAATAAAAACAAATTTGACACAAGAATAAGATGTTAGTCTCACTAGAATATTTTCTGAGTCCAATAGAAAAATAAATCCGTATCTTACTAACTAAATAAATAATCAATACATTTCACTAATTAATTAAGTAATCAATAAATGAATAAAACAATAATAGAAAACATTGTATTTGATTTTTGGATGATAGTAAAGGGAAATTATCCATTTGAAAAGTAGCAAGCATGTTATTCCAGAAACAAGATTAAGCCTCTATCCTTGATTTGATGTAAAAGCTCTAACAGTCATTTACTTTATTCATTACTTAAAGCATCCCCAATAAGTGTTACTATAACATCAGTCATGATCACCAAGTCCTTATTCCAAAACTTTGTGTCGTGCAAAAATATTTCTCATCTGGTACATTTAGTGAAGAATCTACGCTTCATCGCCAAATGTTAAACGTTTGCTACGAAAATAAAATAGCGTCATAAATTGTACAACATTCTGCGACCAACCACCATAATTAGTCACAAATGGTAAACAATTTGCAACCAAATTTCAACATCGGAGCCCAAAACAGAAGCAATCTCTTTACTTTCTTAATTTTCTTAATTGATTAATATATGTGAGGTATTCCTAATAAATCATACAAAATGTTAAATTAATCTTCTCACTTATATATGCAATTATTCTTCATTTGCTTAATTTTTGGGAATGACCAATCTTTAATGTTAATTTGTTAGAAATAGTTTTCTAATTATATTACAATGTCTGGTTAAATTATTCTAATTTATTTTTTCTAAATTACAATAATTAAAATGTATAATTTTCTAAAATACATTTTTTGAAATTATAGTAATCAAAATGTGTAATTTTCTAAAAATTGCATGTCAATTATAATTTATTTGAATAGTCAACAAATTAATTTATAAATAGTTTTCAATTGATTAATTTAATTTTTAATTCAAATTATGTTTTATTTGGAATAGGAAAATAAATTTATTAAAAATTATTTATAAACCCGCGGGCTTTGGCGACGAACCATTTATTAGTCGCTACATCTAACGTTTGTCGACCAAATACAATAGATAGTAGCAAATTAATTAATGCTACTTCTAAGCAACTACAGTAGATAATAAACGACATCGTTTACTTAAACCAGAAAAATGATGTCATTTTGTATTAGGTTTTCAATGACAACCATAATAAAAGCCTGCTCCATTCTCCTTCAAGCCGTCAACATTTCTTAAAATCCTCTATTCTGTTTGGGTTTTGTATTATGGTCATCACCGTCGAAGAACCATTATTAACAGAATTGGTATTATTCTTTTATTCTATTTTCATCAACAAAGTTGTGCTAAGTTTAACTTATACGTTTAGGTATTTATTGTAAGTTTTTAATTATACATATGATGTATAAGTTGTGTTTATGGTTGTGTTTTGAACATAATTTACTGTCTGTCTTTGTTATTTGTATATGGTTTGGCTTCTTCCCAATGACCTTTAACATTTCCCTCATCAAAGCTTCGTAACTATTTGATGGAAGGTCTTCAAGAGTATTTTACTTTAATTTATTTCCATTAATAGTCATATAGCCCAATATAGATCATATTATATTTATGTACATTAAGAACATAGTCATGTCTATTCTACTTCAAATTATAAATTTTACATGTGATACAAACTACACAATAAATTTCTGAAATTTTAGTAAGGGTAACTTTCATATCATTAGGCACATTGAAGATGTATAAGTGCTAAATTGGTCTACTTTGACTTATCATCGAAATTGGAGTTGAACATATTATCATTTTACTCTAAATTGACATTTGCAAAATATACCTCTTAACATTATTAATCAAGAAATGATAACATGGCGACTAGTTCCGGATGGCCGTAATTCATTCCATCAGGAGAAATGTGGCAAAATTGTCCTTACTGAAAAAATAAACAATGCAGAAAAGATCTCCACTTCATACACTAATCATTGTTTGCCTTCCATGGTCGATCCTTTACTTCAAGGTGTTTAGTATCATCTGAACAACGTCACTTACCTTATTATGTACATCTCATTTCCTTTTATAAAGATATTATATATATTCACATTTGATGGTATATACTACATGTTTTAAACTTCCTTGAATCTTGAAGATGACATGTATACCAGGCAGGAGCGATGTCACAATAGTTAGTAAAGGATTAGAGAAATCGATTGTTTTGGAAAATTTGTCAATTCAACAGACTTCGCCTGGTCATTCACGTATACATGTCACTCCAATTTTGGTTTGTTTAATGGTTTACTAATATGACAATATCTAAGTTCTATACTGATTATGTTTTAGGTAAACCGTTTCGTACTGGCAGTTTATCTGGAGAACTTGTCTTATATTCTAAATCTAACGACTCATTCATTATATCCTTTATAAGTTTAGCTATAGCGGAAACGTTGTTGCAAGAGGGTATGAAAAACCATACACCTGAGTGAAGAACTATTACTGTTTCAATTGGCGCCTTCTAACATGCAAGGACCCTTCTTGGGAATCCAGACATCGGGAACTCATTTACCTTTACTGACTCTCATGTCACTTAAAATCTAAAAAAATAATTATATCATTGTCATTTATCGATGCAATCAACTGGACTCAGCTTTAAATTTGATTTATTATTGTATCTGTAAGAATTTGTCAAACAACCTCTCTATTAGTTGGGGTTAAGCTACGTATTATTGAGTATGGATTGTTATTGTTCTTGTTCTATGGATGTATGAATTGTTAAACTTCTAATTCAAAGTTTGTACTACTCCATATATCATATTATTATATTGATACAATTATTTAAATTTTTATAACTAATTTTTTCAATGTTAGTAAATATTAATGATTAATTAATATTACTGTTTAAAACTTAAAATTATGTTGTTTGTGTTTTTTAATAATACATTGTAGACATTCAAAACAAATCTCCAATGAAACATAACTTAACTATGGTAGATTATAAAAATATTATTTTAACAATTTTGAAAAATGTCAACCCTTTGGTGATGATTTAGGCAAATGGTCACCAAATGTGTTGTAAATTACTGTAAAACCTTTAGTGATGATTTCTAGAAATCGTTATTGAATGTAGACCATTTAGTGAAGATTTTCAGAAATTGTTACTGAATGTATAACATTTGGTGATGATTTTCAAAATTTGTCATCAAATGTTGATCTTTTGGTCACGTTTCCAAATACTAAATGGTCACTTTTAATGACAATGTCAAAACGTAGCAAAAAAACCAAACGCCTTTGCACTGATAATTATGTATAATCGTCGTTAATTATGAACCCTTTGGTGACGATTTCAGACATTGGTCACCAAATGTTTAACAAATTATGGTGACGATTTCTGAAAAGCATCACCAAAAGTTCGTTTAGCGATGAATTTATGAAATCATCACCCATTATGGATCATTTTGTGACGATTAACAAAAATCATCACTAAATGTTCACTATTTCACAACGACTTTTGTCATTCGTCACAAAATGTTTTTCCTTTTGTGACACTTTTTTAGTTAGTTGCTAAAGGCTTCGTTTTAATGACCATTTGTAAAATTGTCGCAATATGATAACTTTTGCCAACAATTTTTTGAACGTCGTAAAAAAAGCGTAGCTAAATGTCTATATTGTTGTAGTGCGTTATGATAAGCTATATGGTTAGAAAGAATCAAACAATCAGGAGACCAAGCTAAATCCAACAAGTTGGATAAAAATCTTTGGTTTTTTCCTAGATTGTTTGAGGAGGCCAATCAGAGTAGGCTACTAATGATTCGTTGCTTTTAGATTTTGTTGTAACCTTGTGCAGTCCAGGAGATTATCATTTAGTAAGGGCAGATGTTATATAAATTTTTTTTATATTTTCAATCTAGTTTTTTCCTACTAAATGTGTATAATTCACCATCCTTAATAGGATTTTGAGAGGAGTCTTTTGAATTAAGGATAAGATATTCATTGCTTTTAGGGTTGCAAGTTTAGGTTTAAGTGGTAAAGGTGAGAACCATATAAGTAGGATCTCTTCAGCAATGGGAAGTTTAGATTTTACGGTGACTATTTAATGAAACTTTCTTAATGATCAAGAGTGTTAGTGAGAGGAGTTGAGGCTGCCTCCTTAAAGTTGGAAACGAGGCTATGGAGTGTATTGCTACTACCTAAGTACTAAGAGACAATATGATCAAAGCTAATGAATATGTTTAAGAACTGTCTCACATTATATTCAATTGATAACCTTGTTTGGAATTTTTTTCCTATTACTTTCCATTTTTTGATTTCCCCTAAAACTAAAGGCTTCCACTGATAACTAAACAAGATATCATCCTTTTTAAGCTCCCCATCTTTTCTTAAGTCTCATGATTTTTAAGGTTCAAGGAAGTCGAGAATTCATATCTACTTTTATACAAATCCTGTCTATCGAACTCACTTTATGATTGAAGTATGTTCATCCAAGTATAGGGTTTACCAATCGAGCTAACTATGTAACTTATCCCAATTCGAAAATTAAGGAATTTAACTTAAATAGAGACATAGTTAATCTTTATGCCTTTCAAATCCAATCCAAATCTCCACTTTATGAGAAGCAATAGCTTTTTTAAGATGTGCTAAAGACAAGGCAATAGCTTTTCTTAGATGTGCTAAAGACATGCCTATATTATTTTCTACAAATACTCTCAAGACATGCTTATATTGTTTTTTATAAGTACTGCTCTCTAAAGATCTTAAAAAGGAAAAGATTTTCTTCATTGGTGAGAACTTCCTTCAAGCCTAGCTTAGACAAATTGCTTATCACCTATTTCTAAGCCACTAGATATATCAACCTCCCATCTGGAAAAAAAAAAAGAAAATATTACTAAACTACTGAACCATTTTTGGGTTCTTGCTCTGAGCTCCTCCAGGGAAGGGGTGATTATTAGTGAGTTGGCTAGAGTTAGAGATGGGGTAGAGAAAGATATCTAAATCTATTAATTGTTAATTTATGTCCTAGAACTTGACTCCATGTTTTCTTAGTGGCTATAAGTCAAATGGTATGTGGCGCTAAAACAAACAAGTTGGATGTAGGTTGGGAAAGAGAGCATGAAATGGGATTAGTTATGGACAATTTAAGGGTACTATCGAGGGGATGATGTGGTGATTCTATTGAAGTCGAAGATAAAAGGTATTGAGCAACAAAAGATGATCAATCCAAAAAGAGAAGAGAGGATGAGAATTACGAATTGCTTCAACTAGAAGAGTCCCACTTAACTAATAGTTTTTAAGAGAAAACGATTTGGCTAAAAATTAAAAACTACAAAAAAAAGACGAGAGAAACAAAGGGTTACAATGATAAGAGAACAAAATTTAATTTGATAATTTTGCTTTTTCATTATAATTATCAGTTGAATTAAATATTAAATATAAGTTTCTTATACATTTTTAAACTCTTGAGAACTATTATAAAAATAGAAAAATATTTCATTGTATAATTACCACTTTAATAAAATTAACTAACTAAATTAACTTTTTTCAAAGAAACGTCATTTATCAATTTTTCTTTAATAAAATTAACTAACTAAACTAAACTTTTTTCAAAGAAAACGTCATTTATAATTTTTTTCTAAAAAAAGAAGACGTAATTTTTCATTAGCTTTCAAACAATTGCCTTGCTTAGTTTGAATACATCAAACCAATAACACATGCATCAAATATCACGTAACACTACAACAGAAACCACATTTAACTACCAAAAAACTCGTCAGTAAAAGTCTCAAAATCGTCACTAATAGTAATTAGCGACAATTTATTTTCGTGCCAAAATTGTCGCCGAATCTTCGTAGTCGAAAACTATAGGCAACGTTTTTCTTTGATTGTCACTAATAGTTTTTCTCTGTGCTTTATTTTCGTAGCAAAAAATTATTAATAACATTTTAGGAAATCATCGCCAATACATTTTGACTACGCTTATGTTTCATAGCTAAAAATTATTAACTACATTTTCGGAAACATAGCCAAAAATTTTTAGCTACATTTTTGAAAACGTAGCTAAATATTTTTAACTATGTTTTGTAAAATATAGACAAATTTTTAATATACGTTTTAATGAAATATTATACCATGTTAATGATAATTATTTGTGGCATTTTTAATTTATATTATTATATATAATATTTAGATTTTTATTGTTAATTTATTATAAAAATAATTGATAATTTGAAGCATTGTATATGAAAAGTAAAATACCATTAAAGTATATCAACCACAAAAATATTCTTCATATACGAGATTTTAATTACAACCTTAACAATTCTGTTAGATATATGTTAAATATATCTGTTTTTATTTTTTTATTTTTGGCATAAAGATCCAGCTAAATAGATAAGAGCCGAAGAAGAAAGTGCGCACGGAAATTCACAAGCATTGCATGCAGTTTTTAGTGCTGTTGATGAAGGACAGTTTTCAATGATATCAGCCTATAAATCAACTAAATAAGCGCGGAATGCCTTGCAAACTATTCATGAAGGGTCCACATCAGTGGTAGCATCAAAAATGCAAATGTTGGCTGTGAGGTTTGAAGAATTAAAGATGGATGAGAATAAGCCCATTGAGGGCTTTTATGAAAGATTGCGAGATATAGCAAATCAAGCGCATCAACTTGGAAATAAATATTCTAATCTAAAGTTTGTCAAGAAGACGATGAGATCATTGCCTCTGAGATTTATTCTAAAATTGCAGCAATAGAGGAGGCTCACGTCATCAATGATCTATCATTGGAGAAGGTTATTGGAATTCTTACAAATTTTGAGATGAATCTCTTAAAGGGCAAGTAAGAAAGAAGCAAAGGACTGGCGTTACAGGTTGAGACTAGTAAAAGTGTGAATGATGCAAAAGAAGATTCTGATGAAAATGAAGACTTGGTACTACTCACACGGAACTTTGGTAAATGGCTGAAAAGAATGAAAAAGGAAAAGCCTGAATTTAGACAAGTGGTGGAAGCTCATCGAATACTAATCTAAAGCAACAAGTCCAAGCGCAAAAGGGTGAAAGGAAGGTGAAAAAAATCCAATGTCATGAGTGTCAAGGATTTAGGCACATTCAAGCCAAATGTGCAAATACTTTGAAGAAAAGAGAAGGAAAATCTTTTACTAGCACTTGTAGTGAGAATGATTCTGAGAGTGAATACAGTAATGAGGAAGAAATTGCTAATAATGCTGCATTACTTGCTTTGTATAGCAAAAGTCTAGTTACTTGCTTAACGGTAACTGAGATGGAAGTAATTGAAGACCAAAAAAAGGGGAAACTCAAAAAATCTTCAGAAAAACATAAACAACTCGGCTCAAGACGCAATATCTAATTATGATAGTGATGAAAGTGGCCTAGATGATAGAAAGGAGAATATTTATGAGGCTTACAAAGCTATGTATGAAAAATGGGTAAATACGTGCAGAAAGAATGAAAAATTGACGGAAGAAAATCTCTCCATGAAGAATATTATCCAAGGGTTAAAAGAGAAATTGAAATTGGCGTTAGATGAGCTTGGTGAAGCTAGGATGATATTAGTAAGTACTGAAAAAGGTTTGAGAATGTTGAATGGTGGCACAAAAAAACTAGAAAAGTTAATAGAAATCAGTAAAGTGAAAGGGGATCTTCAAGGCCTTGGTTATACGGGAGAGTGCTCTAAGGTGAATAAGGAAAAGAGTGATATGTCCAGATGTAGCACCCCACTCCCGCTAGACCTGAATCCGATATCGATAGTGATATCCGAGTTCATGCCCCGCGAGGGTGGTGTGCCACATCACTAAACAATTAAAAGTCGGTTAATACGCGCAAATCAATAATCACAAAATTTAGGCCCACTTTTGTTTCAGAAACATTTTGTTTACAAGAATCGCCAAGATTTTGTTTTGTATCAGAATTTCGATTAGCTTAAACTGAAAACGAAACATATTACATTTTAATCAATTTCTTTTGCAAAACCCTCTCTCTTTTTTTTTTTGAAATCACAAACAT
>JANZXR010000166.1:34954-46336 GCA_027575705.1 Erythroxylum echinodendron | reverse complement strand
GAAACTCTTTCTCCAGCCAGATCCAACTCAAACAAGCAACTAACAATATCTTCTTCGAAAGACACGTTCTCGCTTTCGAGACTCATCAATGGAAAAGACACGAAACCTTCATGAATGTAGCGAGAATAAGAAAGACCGGGGTATGCGGTTAGAAATTCCCGGTCGAAATCGGCTAACATAAAATTGAGTAAGACCATTGTGATAAGCCCAGCGGGTGGTATCCCAGCCCCAGTAGACCAATCCTTTCCTTTTTTATCCAAAATAGGTATTGCTAAAAACGATGAAACCAAGTCAAAAACGTACCTATCCCTCACCAAGGATTCCAGCTTTCGCAAAAGACTGGTACGGGACATTTTTTTTAAGGAGTCAGGCGGATCCAATTTGAAAAGCTTGATTCCCCTGCCCCCTCCAACTAATCGGCCATAGAACACCCGGCGATCCGCTCGAAACCCAAACGACTGCTCTAGAAAGACAGAAGAATGCGCAAAATGAACGCTTAACATACGCGCGAGAGCGATTAAAACGAGATCGTCCCGGGCGAACAGCAAAATCCAAATCCGGTAAGTCGGGCAGACAAAAGCTGTGAGAAAAAACCTCTTGGGGGTGGTCTTTTGGAAAAACCTCAAGCTTTCGCGGTGACAAAGCAAACACCTCTTCTAACAAATGCTTTTGGATTGATTTGACCCTTCCCGGTCTCAACGAAGGAAAAAAAAAGAAAAAAAAAATTGTATTGATCCTAAGTATCAAACAAAAACATAAAAAACAAGCAGTAAATAGAAATGGATAAAGAAATAGTGGATTCCATCGTTTCTATGGTTACTTTTTAAACAGTAAGGTCTTCTCTATACACCGGAGCCCTTTCCTTCAGTTAATCAATGCTATTGTTAACTTGTACAGTTCACACTTTTTGGCTCTACCCCATTCATTCTCCAGTAATAGGTCTTTCACACCAATGAGATTATCTATACAGTAACGATATTGAATTATGAATATTAGTTGATTAGTTGACCCTGTTAGTCCGTTCTTGCAAGAAGAGTAGGGGCAACATTTTTCGGCCTGTTAATTGAAATAAGATTTCCCCCGTTTAACGGATAATCTTTTGCGGAAATTCTTTCTCATTTTCAATTTCAAATGGAGGTGATTGAATTTGCACCAATGCAATGGAAACCATAAATTTGAGACACAATAGAAAGAAATAATAGATCTTTTTTTAGTTTTTTATTTTAGATAGTGAAGGGGGTTCTTCCATTCTATCCTTTTCATCCGTACTGATGAAGGATAGTGGAAAAAAAGTGTCTTTTCTTTTGTTCCAGCCCACGATTTGAACGAGTCGCACATACACCCTAGTACATGTTCCTCGGCGCTGAGGGCATCCCCCGCTCTTTAAAGAAGAAAGACCAGGCGAACGGGAAATGATTTAGATAGAAAAGCTATTCCATTTACGCTGCTGTTGTTCACGAATCCCCTGCTAAGAAAAGGATCTCGGGGACTTTCTCAAAGGGAATGCTTGGACAAAGAGAAGAAGGGCAACTCGTCTTCTTTCGACCAGTCAAGGCAGTTGCCAGACTGTTGATTTCGAAGCTCATTCGGTCCATCTGATCTTTCCTGTGAAAAAATCGATTCCTAAGAACTTACCTCTCGGCCATTCAAGCAGCAAAAAACGAGATCCAGTGGTCTAAGCTCCACCCAAACTGGGTCTCAGTTCCGTTCCTATGGAGTCAGATCTGGGATGATTTTCAAAATGAATCGAAGATGGACATTCAATTTGTAGTTCTCCGGTAATTCCTTACATAAAAGCTTGAATGTCAAATTCAAACCTTCCACCCATAGCTTCTTCTAGCACAACTGCGGTTAGTGATAAAGGGTAGACCAAGAGCAGTTCTTTATCTTTATTCAATAGTACCAGAGTCAATTCCTTCAAAGCTTCCACCAGGAATGCCATCTGATTTATGCCACCTCTCTTCCGGAAAGCCAGAAAGCAGAAGCTAAGGAAAAGGCATTTGATGGGATGACTCCATCTATGGGCCCAAATGCCACTCAATTTAAAAGGTGAGTAGCGTAGACACTTGACCGATAGGTTGCGGAGCGTGAAGCCAAAGACATTCCAAGTACTAAAATGACAAGCAGAAGCATCAGCTAGAACGTTGGGGTGGGCTTGTCAGGCTTTTCAAAATCCAGGTAAGGAGGCTGAAAGACTAAAGAGTAGCTGTAAGCACGCTACGAACCAAGGTCGGTGTAGTCTTTCGTATAGGATGAACTTTGCTGGTAAAGAGAATGAATGTGGTAAGAGAGAACGAATAAAAGCAGCTTTTCAGGAAGACTCTTTCTATGAATGTCTATGAATGGAAGGTTTGGGGGGAGAGATTGTCTTACTATCATGTTATAGGAAGAGAGTGAATCAGGCTTCCGGCTATGAGGATGGCGAAACCTATTATCATCCATCCAACTATATAAACAAATGCATTTTGCATGATATTGCCAAGGCTTTCTTGAATCAAAGCATTGGTATTGGGACCGTACTGGCATGAAAGCAAGGGGTCAGATCGATCGAATGGAATTCATGGGCTCCGCCTAAGGGCCTTGAGCAGTGAGCAAGGAAGCGCAAGTAAAGTACAGTCGCAATCTGGTCGCAAATGAGAAAGATCTTCTTTTTTCAAAAAAGGGTTATGGTTACAGATCCCCGGCTGAATCCGCATCCCTTTCGTCTGCAAACCTTCTTGCCTGACTGAATACAGGGGAAGTTCGGTAAACCCGAAGTGAGTCTTGCGCCGTTAGTACGGAGATTGGCTAGCTTGCTTGATGTCTAAGCCCCAGACTAGGGGGTAGGAGAGTAGCGCTTTCTATTCTAGAGAAAATCTTGTTAATGTAACAAAAAGCCTACGGGTTCAGAAGCTAACGAACAGCCGAAAACTGGACTTCTAGAGGCCACTGAAAGGTCCTTTAACCTAACCCCGTTTATTCCATCTAAAAAACTAGCTGTCTCATCTCTTTCTGGCTTATGAGCTCGCCTAAGGCTTATCGAAATTCTAGTTTTCCAATGTTTGTTTTCGTTTCCGTTTTTGCTTGGTTACTTATCCAATTCAGATTCAACAAAGACATTCCCTTCCCTACTTGAAGTCTGTTTGCCAATGCGTGCTCTTCTTATACCAATTCAAATCTTGCATTTGCATGCCCTATTATAAACACTAACTGAATGAAAGAAGGACTTTTCTAACAAAAACAAAACAAATTGTGCCACATCTTCTGAAAGACTCCTTGGGAACAGCTGACCAAAAGCAAGGGCTTTACGCCTTATATTACTTAGTAAACAACCTTTCTCTTATATACGATAGCACTCGCCATGGATAATACATACGATTTAAAGAGACAAGAGCGTATCTGCTTTTTTCGCGTTTCGGGTTGAAACTCCTTTGTTTTGGAATAGAATAGGTTGTTCTCTCTTTCCCGGCAAGGAAAGACATTTGGAATGAATAGCAGTATTCGTAGCAGTGGAGAATAAGTAAGTCATTGATCCTGCTATTCACACATTCAATACCGAGCTATGCCCTACAGACCTTTTCTCGATTCCCTGACATATGTCCTTCGGTAAGAGGAAGTCAGTTTACCCTTGCCACTACGCCCCTGCTTTCGGGTCAGGTTTGCGTGGTTTGGTCCACGAGAGCTATTCTAAAGTTTTGGTGGAGGTCGTTACTAATTATAACGTAAATTATTGGCGTTTCCTGGTTCTGGTCTGCTTGGGCATTGGTTGTACAGTCTGGTACACGTCAGCGCCTAGCTTTGGAAATCTTCCCCCCCGAAGCGGCAACTTCTCTCCTTTGGACACGTTTACAAGTGGTAGAAACTTGGATAATAGTGGTAAGTGTCCAGATGAGGCAAATGGGCGCATTTTGGAGGATGAGAATAGTCAGGATCAGATGGAAGTGATACCACCAGCCGCTTCCCCCCTTCACGAAGTACCGTTTAACCAATTGCTCTCTCAAGCCGGTTCCACTTCTGAGTCTCAGGTAAATTCTGAACCAACCCATCTAAAAGTGCTACCCAACCGAGTCACAAGAGGAATACCTAAAATAAACTATGAACCTGTTCTTAAATTCGCAACCTAAGTATCCCATAAGTAATTCTGTGTCTTATCATAGATTGTCAAAGGAAAATGATTCATTTGTGAATCAATTATCTGCTGTATCTATTCCTAGTAGTGTGCAGGAGGCCTTGAAAGATTCCAGATGGAAGGAAGCAATGAATGAAGAGATTCAGTCTCTCCAAAAGAACTCAACGTGGGAAGTAGTTGACTTACCTGAAGGGAAGAAACCCGTCGGATGTAGATGGGTCTTCACCATTAAATAAAAAGTTGATGGAACCATTGAACGGTACAAAGCAAGACTTGTCGCCAAGGGATATACTCAAACTTACGGAATTGATTATATGGAGACATTTGCACCAGTGGCCAAAATGAATACGGTTCGTATTCTACTATCTCTGGCGGTGAATCTTGACTGGTCTTTGCACCAGTTTGATGTGAAGAATGCGTTTCTGCATGGAGATCTCCAAGAATCAGTATATATGGTGTTGCCTCCTGGTTGTAATATACAGACTAAAAACAGCAAACAAGTGTGTAAATTGAGAAAGGCCCTGTATGGGTTGAAGCAATCCCCTTTCTTTCCTTTCCATGCCTGAGGCGAGAGCTTGCTTTACCTAGAACTAGGCTTTTGCTTCATCAGATGCTTATAGACGGACGAGACCACTTATGTCACTTAATTGTCTGCCTTAGAGTTAGAGGATACACCTTCTGTCTCTGCCGAAAAATCTGATTCTTCTTTATTAGAGTCTAAGAAAGATTGGTTTTTTTAGTCTCATCTAAAGTGGGCGATTGAGCAACAGAAAGCGGTAGAAGGGGTTGGATCATCTCTTGCAGACTCCGCGGCACCAGACGCTTAAGGAAGGCACTCTGGGGAAAGATCTGTCTTACTTTCCAACAGTTAAAATATAGTTATGTATGGGTCTCCCGCGTTACCTCGACCCAAAAAGGGGGCAACCGGTTCCGGGATAGCGGACTCTATTTTTCCATCCTCAGATCCAACTTCTGCGAAGGCAGACTTTTTTTTCCACCAAATCCAGGTAAAAGATAAGAGGGGTGGGTCTAGAACAACAAATTCAATAGAGGATTCAAAGGATGAGACTTCAAGCTATAGAATCAATTCAACTTTTAAGTATAAGTAATAAGATGTTCGGTCGGGTATAGAGCTTGCCAGCAAGCAAGCGAACAAAAAAGCCTCCTCCTCTCATCATTTGGGAAGGAATCAACCGATACTGATTCTGATAGGGCAAACAAAGAACAGAGGAAAAGCAAAGAAAGAAAGATTTGGTGCTAGGAACAGAGCTTAAAACAAGATGTCCAGTAACAGATGCTGACAGCAAGCATTCCATCGATCAAAGACCCATGCTTGGGAAGTCTCTCCTGTCTTTCTCTTACCTAGATATGGAAAAAGACTTCAAACAAGTAGCTCGTGGAACATCTCCCACTTGCCCTGCTTTTCTCAATCTTCTATCTCGGACTACGTCATGATCGGGCAGCCACGCAATCTATTTCACTCCTAGCGGTAGGAAGAGAGGTTCAGCGCAACATGTCCACAGGTTGATCCCTGATTTCTGTTTCGACCTAAACCTGATATTTTGATTTGATAAGCACTGGAAGAGATCTAAAAGCAAACATTCCATTGATTGAGCACCCATGATTTTGTTTTATGATGATCCAACCTGCTATCTCAATGCATGGGATTCCCTTGGGGATACAAAGATTCACATAATAAGTAGTGAGACCTTAATGGCCTAGTACGACCAGACAGAAGCAGAATCATAGTCTTCCTCCAGGGATTGGTCATTCATGAGCCTTCCTTTCTTTACGAGATCAGGCCAAAAGAAAGAGTAGCACTAGCTGAGCAAAGTCAGGTTGCACATTGAGAGGCTTCCCCAGTCAACATAGAGAAGTACCAATTATCCG
Source organism: Erythroxylum echinodendron (assembly GCA_027575705.1). Lineage (NCBI taxonomy): Eukaryota > Viridiplantae > Streptophyta > Magnoliopsida > Malpighiales > Erythroxylaceae > Erythroxylum > Erythroxylum echinodendron. The sequence continues at coordinate 40,338 of JANZXR010000166.1, read as the reverse complement.
AGGAACCTTCCTTCACTGTTGGTGTCCCATATTCAAACAAATTAATAGCTATATGCTTTTCACAGGCAAGTCGTGGATATAACATTTGATTTTTCCCAGTTTATGACATCAGGAGATTCAAACTGCGATCTTACTCCTTTGTCTGATGAATGGTCTGATTTGAGAGCTTCAAGGCAAGCTACTCGTTAGGGCGAGGACGAGACGAAACCTGAATTGTTTAAGGATATCCAGATTCCAGGGGAAGACTACTCTTAGTCAATTCTCTTTTCATCCAGCAGTGGCGATAGAGATCGAGTCAGTAAGCGCAGCTCTCTCCTATATTGTTGGAGGGGCTAGGATACTAGAAGGGAAAGATCCCACAGACCGGGAAGCCCTTCTTCCTATATGGACAGAATCCGCCATTTTTTGCCCTTGGTCAGAGAATGGATTTTCTAAGAATCATTTCCGTAAGAAAGCATCAAAGCATTCGAACTCAAGAGATTCATTCATACATTTCTTTCTCGATGCCCATCACAAGCTCGTAAGCTTCACATGGCGATTCTTCTGCTATTAGGCTAGCTAGATCTGCATCGCATTCTCAGGTCTTTAACCCGGATTGACTGTCGTAAGTCGAGAAGAAGGGTCTTCTTCCTGCATCCTTTGCAGCCTCTTTTTCCTTTGAAAGGAATTGGATCTTGCTTTTAGGTCGAGAAATCAGTCAGATAGACTATCTGCTTTCTAGCTGTTATTAAACGGTTAAGGGGTTATGGAGTTAAGGGGCAAAGGTAATCAATCCCTAATACCATGCCTGTAGGCCTTTTATTAAGAGTTTCTTTCCTCGCCAGAGTTACCCCCTTTCAAACATACTCTTTGCGATTCTATCTATCTCTTCTTTATGTAAGACTTAATGAAGGATGCGGAGGAGGACAAAAGGGCTTTCTAGGAATTGAATCAATAGGCTCAGAAGGCGAACTGATTGAAAGCTTGATTCACAGCAAACCTGACTTGACTCTATCAATGACTTTGGAATCGACAGATGAGATTCATTTTCTAACTAATGGTTTTTCTTCCTCAATAGGAACTGAACTTCGACTTGCCTCCTGGTCTGGACTGCATTGTCTTACTCTTTTGCGGGATAAAGGCTGGTGCTCTAGCATAAATTGACACAGTGAGGGAAGGGCGCCTTAGCGAACTTTCTCCAGTCAATCTTTCGCGCAGCTCAAGCTATCTATCTTACTAATAATAAGAAGGGGGCTCCTGTTGATCAAAGTAGCTGCTAACAAAGCAAGAGGTTCACTTTTCCTTCTTTCCCGCCCTCGGTGCTCATTTTGGCAAGATCCGTGGGATGCTTCCAGCCGAGCCGGGGTTTAATCATTCCTACTTTAACTAGAGAATATCCTACTTTATTATCCTAAGATTTTATCCAACTCTTAGAACACACCGGTAGTGGATTCAATTGCTAAGAAGGAGCTGTGAGGAAGGGAATGATTGCACTAGTCCCACACCCACGGACAGAAGGAATAGAATCCGCTCTTTGAAGGACGCTCCGTCCGAAAGCGAGTTAGGGACTACTGCCATAGGGTTCGTTTAAACTAGAAGTCAGAAATCAGGCAGCCAAAAAAGCCCTTACCTTTCCTGTCAGCGAGTCTAATCCTATTGACTTTCAAGCCTTCGATTAAAAAAAAAGGTGTAGATTAGGTAGGTGTTCAGTGAGTGAAAGGAAGATCCATTAGAGCCAGAGTCAGAGCAAGGCAAGCCCCGATTGGCATACTTCACTAAATCAGTCTAAGCCGAAAAGCAGTAAAGCAGGCTAGCTGCCTATTCCATTCCTTAAGTCCCAGACTTTCTAATTGACAGTTATTAGAAGCACATGTGCTAGAATAGCAATTTACAGTAGCTAGTCTAGTAAACTCATAGCATTCGATTGCATTCAAGGTAGGTCAAAGAAAGGACGGACTACAAGGGCCCTAACCACTCGTTGATTGGGAGAAGCTGCCTTGAAAAGCATATCGGACTTCTTCCTTCTATGACCGAAGTGAGTCCATCAGATGGGTAAGAGGAAGCACCATCTCCCTTTGGTTCTGCTTTCGCTGTGATGCTTCTTTGTCTTTCTTTCTCATCCGTCTATTCGACATGACTATATGACAATCTCGAATCTTAGGCAGAGGAGAGAAAGCCGCTTGCTTAATGGGCGAGTCAGTCACAGACCGAGGATCGGAGTTGTCCCATTCGATTGATCGATTCAGAGTCCCGAACCCGACAAAGAAAGAGGACAAGCAGTTACAACTATGACTGACAAGGAGCGTGAAGGCAGAGGGAAAGCCGTTCCAATGCCACTAAACCATAGGAAGAGAAGCGCAGCAGCTTCACCATCGGGCCCTCTTCATGGCAAGGGGCTATCACTATTCAAACTAGCTGTAGCTGTGGCCAATAGATGAGGAGCAGAAAGGGAAAGATTGACCTCAGGGTTCATGTCCCAGTAAGGAACAGACAGAGGCAAGGAGCCGATTGCCTTCCTTCGTTGGTTTGTCTTCAGTTATCACAGTGTACTGGTTCCTATAGGCATTTTAGCGAGTTAATCTTTCCAGGAGGATCTATTTAAGGTCTTTGCTTTACTCTATAGTAAGAGATTGGGATTGGATAAAAATGGATTGACGACTTTTATCGGTAGGATACCTGTATTGGCATTTTATTGATTGAATGGCCGCATCAGGTTTGAATAAGGTTCTCTACTCAATCGCTACAGCCTTTGATGGAAAGGAAGAATGTTTCAGGTATCCCTTCTTTCTATCCGTAGGCTGTTTCTAAAAAATGTCCTCTTATATTCTTTGTCAGGTAACTACCCTTTCCAACTTTAAGTAGACTAGGTTACCCCACTATGTTTGATCTTGTACTGCCCGACCAACCTAAGTGACTTTGGGATTGTCTTCCCTGTTAACTGTAACTGAGCGCTGCTAGATCGCTTTTTAGTTAAAGTTAAAAAAGGGTTATAAGGGAAAGGGAACTTGCTCGCAGCGCAGCTTTCATCCTGTATTGTATGTGACTTTGATGGCCTCTGCCCAAGAATATGCTTCCTTCTTTCCTTCACCAACCTGAGGGTGGGGCGGATTGCCCTGGTAAGCCTGATTGCGAGAAAGAACATCCGTCAGTCACTGCCTTAACTGGATATATATTTATAAAGGCTTGGTACAGCGAATTTCTTGTTTTGTTTTAATTTGACTGTATGGCCGCTGCTTTAAAAACTATTCAAAATTAGGATTATGTGAGCGTTATTCAAAAACGGCTATCTTAGTCGCAGGAATTCAACCTAAATTCTCTTACTTTCGTGCTAGCTCTTTCACCTGCGCTGTATGTACCAGAAAAAAAATTGGGTCGATCCCTCCCTTCCCTGCTTTTGCTTGTTTGAAATACAATTCGAGGATCTTAGACGTCAGTCAGCCGGTGAAGTGAATCAAGTCAGGAAGAAGGAAGAATAAGTCCAGCTCCAGGCTTTCAAGAAGAGAAGAAAGACCCTACGGCCAAGACTTCCATGTGGTGTTTCAGAAGAGGAAATCGACACATAAACAATGCAATCGCTGTATTGACTTTCCGTAACATGAACTTGTATTCCCCGAAGGCTGGGTCAAGTGTATAGATTCCTGGAGAAAGTCCTCTGCCAGCCCAGCCCGGATGACCCGCCCGTCATGACATTCTCGTAGGAGTACCTTCCTCAAATCTCCAACCTTCGGTACAAACAATCGGTGCCCCTTTCCTTTTTGTCATCAAAAAGTCCGTCCTCCACCCAGAACTGACGGGTCTTCCCTTCTCGCACCAAATTCAGGAGGGCTTGAGCCGTAGGATCTTTAGACCAATTCTCCTTAATATGTTCCCGCACTGAGGTTGCCACTTGGCTGGCGGAGGTGTGGGAAAGGTATTTGAAAGCTGCTAGTTCTGCTTTCCGGCTAAGAGCATCTGCTACTTGATTGGTTCGACCCGTCAACTATTCAAAGTGAAAGTCGAACTCTGCCAAGAATTCCTGCCACCGTACGGGGGAGCTTTGGCTGCGTAAGAAAATGGCTCACTGCAGTCTTATCTGTCTTCACTACAAACTTGGACCCCAATAAGTAGTGTTTCCAGACCCTAACCTAAGGCAATGGATTACTGCCAATAGACCCTTTTCTTGTGCTGTGTATCTTGTCTCTGGGTCGCTCAGTTTACGACTCTCATATGCAACTGGGTGACCTTCCTGCAATAGGACTCCCCTAAACAAAAATCTGAGGCATCCCTTTGTACCTCAAAGGGCTTCAAACCATCCGGAAGAGCAAGTTTGTTCTGGGTCACTTATCATCGCCTGTTTCAAATCGTCGAAGGCCACTTGGCATTCTTTAGACCAGTTCCAATCTCGTCCCTTCTTCAAAAGAGCAGTCAGAGGTGTAGCCCTTCGTGAGTAGCCCTCCAAAAAGCGACGATAGTAGTTAGCTAGTCCCAGAAAGGACCTAAATTCCGTCACATTTAAGGGGGTCTTCCATTCTTGGATCGCCTTCACCTTCCCCAAATCCATCCGAATGTGGCCATGCTCAATGATATGGCCCCAGAACTTGATGCGTTGTTGGGCAAAGGCACATTTTTCTCTCTTCAAGTAGAGTTGGTTCTCGCGCAATTTGTTGAAGACCAGTCGAAGGTGTTCCACATGTTCTTCCAGAGATGAATTATAAACCAAAATGTCGTCTAGATACATCACCACGAACTTCTCGAGATATTCATGAAATACCTGATTCATCAAGGTACAAAAGGCATAAAATCAATTCAAAAGCCCCATACCGAGTAACACAGGTTGTCTTTGGTTCGTCTCCCTCAGCAATTCTAACTTGCTGATACCCCGACCTCAAATCCAGTTTAGTGACAAATTTTGCATTGCTCAGTTGATCGAATAGATCTGCAACGAGAGGAATGGGGCCAGGAATGAGTTTAATCTCGTGATCCACCCTCCTTCGTAGTGGCAAGGCAAGGACTTTTCCTGGTTACCCGGCTGCTGATTGCTTTCGGAGTAGAAAAGGAAGGGTGTCTAAGTCAAGCCCATCTAAGTCAGAGCAGAACATGATTATTCTTAAAACTTCAAAGCTTGGGCTTTCAGATTGCCTGCTTTGAACATCATTAGATCATCGGCAGATGAGTGAGGTTCACACTTAGGATGATAGGGCAAGAAGGCCTTCAGCAGCAGCTTCACCATCATATCAAAATATCCTAACCTTAAAAAAAAAGAGTTTTTGCTTTTTTCTTACCCTTTTTCATACGCGAACTCGGGAGTCGAACCCGAATCTTCTATTCCGCATTCGCCCCCGCCCTCCCTCCAATCCATTTCTTTATCCTCTATTACACTTTCCTTACTAACTCAAAACCTACTTTAACCTCCAAATAAAAAAAAA
>JANZXR010000166.1:0-17947 GCA_027575705.1 Erythroxylum echinodendron | reverse complement strand
GCTGTTTACGAGTGACCTCTCAGTTCATCGGATTTCATGCTCTAGATATTGAAAGTGAGTGATTCGTGATTAAACGAATCACTCACTTTCAGCGCTTGTAAAGAAGAGCTTCTTGAATAGAGGGACACGATCTCAACAAAGGTCGAACGATCTACTCTTTTTGTTTGACCTGTCTGGGGGAGAGCAAGTTCTTTTACCAAAAATTGACTTAATATTTTTAACCAAGACAACCGATATGCGACCCTCTTCTTTCTATACTAGTTTACTTAAAGCAGATAGGCGAAATATCACTCTTTTTATGACCTCCTATAGCTGATATGCGAAATCTCAATAGAAACATATAAAGATAAGAGAAGCGTATATGCGACTTATAGTATTCTCTCTCCTCACTGGATAAACTCCTTGCTAGGTCCCAATAATCACTGCGGCTAAGAAAATCTCAAATAAAAAAGTAGGCCCGGTTGCAGGAAAGAAAGTAAACAGCCTATCTGTCGCTTACACCTTTGCCCAAGTCAGTTCGCTTAGCTGGAGCTCTTCACTTCAACTGCCCAGTATGGCAAAAAGCAAATCTACGTATGGATAGTGACAGCCGTACTCGTGGTCTAGACGGGTCCGGGGCCTCTTCCTTTGCTTTGCTTTGTTTTACTCTACCTCCAATCAATCAATTGCTTTTTTTATGGTAGAGACTCAAAGGGGAGAATTGCCCTTAGTAGAGGAGAGCCACTGACGGCACCCTCACGCTACGAACCTTGCCTGCGCTTTCCCGGTGGTTTCGTATAAAGAATCAAGTATAGAATCCGGTCCAGGGAGAAAAGGAGTGTTTTGCTATCTGCTACTTTAGAGCTTAGTTTCCCGAGTGAGACTTTTTTACCATCTCTGAAAACGAGATAGGTACTCTTGATTCAAGTACCACATCTAAAAAGTGTGCCATGCCATTAGGGTAAGTCAATCTTTCGATTTCGACCGGAAGAGAAAGGAAAGTAAGAAAGCCAAGCTTTGGTTTCAAGCTCTCTGAACTCAGATGGCAAGAATCTCACTACTTTCGGAGCCAAACAGGTGAGGAATCCCTCTCTTATGATTCTACCACGTCTGCTCCAGACTCCTACACCACAACGGAGACACCTATTTAAGGTAGTGGAGAGGGACAGGCTTGCTTGCCATGAGACGAGACACTATCCCTCACATCCGAGGAAAATCAAGAAGGAAGTAAGAAGATCAGTCAAGGCTAGGGAAAGGCAGCAGGAGATGTCCGATAGCGCACTTTCCAATGCGTGAGGAGATAGGAGGTGTACGACTGAAGGGAGATCCACTGAGTTGGTTGGAGAGCCTATCACCTATTTGAAGTAGATAATCTCACTGGCTGGTCCGGCCGGAGAGAGAAGGACAACCTATGAATCTCGGCATCTAGCAGGAGCAACTGAGACAATCGCAGGTGAATGTAGATGCTGCTGAATTACAAAATGTACATGCGGCTGGCTTTGGTCTGCGAGATAGTGCAGTTTTTTTTTGTATTAGGGTCAAAGTCGATGAGGAGTTTTAGGCAAGGCAAGATGAGAGTCCTTCAATGGAGGCTGCAGCGGTGAGATTTTGAGTTTGATTTGCATTGGAGATGGGATTCCTTTCCTAGATGTAGTCATTGAAAGTGATTCCGCTACGCTAATGTGGTAAGAGCTCCGCATAGGAAGGAAGGATTTCTCCATTTGGCCCTATCTTGATGGATCTAACACACCAGAAAAGGTCATCTGATTTGAATCATGTGAGAAGGAAAGGTAATACAATAATACAGCGGCTCATAGTTTAGCTAAGTTTTCTTACAATATAGAGAATGAATTGGTGTGGGTCGAAGAGTGTCCGTCATGGCTGGAGCCTGCGGTTCTCAACGATGTACTCTTGTCTTATTTTGATTCATTTTAGCTTTTCCTATCAAAAAAAAAAGTAAAGTCAAAGTGTTAGTTGGTCGTTTTCGTTCCAAAATATCAAATGGATTCGATACAATTATTTTGACTATTTCTTTAAATTAAAAAAGAGTTGTCATATCTCGGTAATGGAGTCTGTTGATTCTGTTCGTATTTTGTTAAGTCGAAAATTATCACGCTCTGTAGGATTTGAACCTACGACATTGGGTTTTGGAGACCCACGTTCTACCGAACTGAACTAAGAGCGCCTTCTTATCACAAAAAAGAAGACTGTAAGGAAAAAGATTCTTTTTTTACTATATCTTGAATGCTTCTACTATCATACAGAGTATGATAAAAATTCAAGATTACAAGATTAGGTATGTCCCGTTTTAATTGATCTCAGTTGATCCCTTGTTATTGCTCAGAGGCAAAGTCAGTAATAGGTAGGGATGACAGGATTGGAACCCGTGACATTTTGTACCCAAAACAAGGGCGCTACCAAGCTGCGCTACATCCCTTTTGGTCTACGGTGCATTGTAGAGAATCCCTGCCCTGGTTTTCACATGGTTATTTCCTCTATCGATATAAAATGTCTCTTGCCATTGAATTTCTGATTTTTGGTTTTTATTTATTTATATACTCATCATCCTCCCGCCGCTCCTACCAGCGCTTACTTACTTATGAGCAAAAAGGGTTCTAAATAATCAGCCCTTTTTTTTTGAATAAGCGAGGCTTTCCCGATAGAAAGAGTTGCATGCGAGAGAGATAGATCCCAATTCCATGTATGTGGTTAAGCAAGCCCTGCCGTCCGCTTCCACCCAGACAAAAAACGTGAGCACTTAGCGGCTTTACTAAAATAAAAAAAAGTTGGCGCGTTAGCGCTTTAGTCTTCACTAATGGGCGGAGCTTGAAGAAGCGAAGCGAGCCTAGAGTAGCAGCCTATTACGTTTTTCAGGCCCCTTTTTGCATTATATTAGTAAAGTGCTAGCGCCCCTAAGGCTCTTCTGCTATCAATGAAACCGAAAGAGAAAGAAAGACAAAACCCAGTGCGTTTTTGTATAGATCGAGACTTGTAGCTTGATTCTTTACTCATGGGAATAATTTGATAAATATTTTGATCTTCCTATTTCTTTTCTCAATGATATCCGACGATCAAGACGTGAAACTCTTTCATAGAAGTTCATTCTTACAAAGCAAATAGCATTTCCTATTGATTTGTCCCCTGGACTGGACCTATTCTGATTCTGAATTATCCGTTGCTACGCTGTTCCCAAGGACTAGCAAAATCGAAATATCGAAATTCTTGGGTCATCTCAATGGGTTCAGAAACTACACGTTTCTCTGGATCATCATAGCGTACTTCCACATATCCACTCAGAGGAAGGTCTTTTCGTAATGGATGACCCTCGAAACCATAATCTGTTGATATACGGCGTAGATCCGGATGATTGATGGAAGAAACACCAAACATATCCCAAATTTCTCGCTCCCACCAGCCGGCTGATGGAAATAGACTGACTATCGGAGATATTCGTGTTACTTCGTCTGCACTGGTTTGTACACGAATGCGTGAGTTATACCGAGTACTCAGTAAATTATAGACCACTTCAAATCTTCGTTTTCGAGAGGGATGATCAACTCCGCAAATATCGATCGAAACTTGAACCCTTGTATAGGTATGCAATTTAAGAAAGCACAACAATTGAAATAGGTAATCCGAATTGGTCTCAGATCTATTCCCATGTTCCGATCTTTCCATTTTTTGGACCCATTTCTTGGGGAGAGTCTCCCAACTATATTTGAAAATGGATTGGTTATCCATAAGATAAAGAAAGCTTGATTGTAGTTCCGCTTCTTGCTCTCAAAATGAAAAAAGACTTGTCGGAAATGACCGGTTGGCTTAGTCCAACCAAGAAAGAAATGGGAGTAGCGGGCGTAAAAGTTGCTTTCTTCTCTTACGCAATTTCCGGACCCTTTGAAAGAGGCAAAAATCAGAACCTCTGGGTTTGAAGCTATTCATGTCGGGGCGAAATAAAGTAGTGACCTTCACTCTCGGGTTAGGGGGAAACCGTGAATGTCGAGGTGAGCTGGCAAGAAATAAGGGGAGAACTGCGAGTTTTTTCAGAAAAGACTTGCAGCTCCTTCGATAGCATTTTTCCATTCCTTCCTTCCCAAAGAGCCATTAAGTCCCAGAGCTGATTCTGAAATGAAAGTCCTTCCAGACTGAACTGGAGAAGCAAGAACTCTAGCTATTCAGGATCATAAATCACTCAAAAAATGACTTTCCTTGCATTCTCTGCCTACTTATTATTATAAGATGTATGCCTTTTATCTGAGACAAGATAGTTAGAGAAAGCCAGGTCATCAAGCGAGTCTTGAAGCAAGCGAGTGGAACGAGCGGAGTACTTTCAGCGAGTAGTTGAGCGAGGAGTCTTCTTGGAAGCTATCAGTCTTGATCTTCCTGCAGGAGAGCTAATAAAAAGTAGCTTAAACACCCCATTTTTCCTGACGTTAGGAGGGAATATAGGTTGGGGTGACCTATCTGTAAATAGTATATATATAAATAGGAGTTAGAGCTATACTTGCATATATCCTGAAAGCATATTAAAAACCTGAAAACATAGGGTAAAACCTTCCTAAACTCATGATCTAGAGCCGGCCTTCTAGGCCGCAACTCATCTAGTTCCTTTACTTTCTAGCTATTGAACATATCTCTTGAATGAAACGAATGGAATACTTGGAACGAGCTAAACAAGCGAGCGTAAGACTTGTAGCGAGTTAAGAGGCAGCCTCCTTATGAGTTATCATATCTATCTCCGAATCTCCCATCCAGTCATAAATGGTGTGGAAGTCTGATAGTCTATCCTCCCCTGCCAGAAAGTCCTCTTGACTTCTCCTCTCGGTGCCAAGACAGTTTTCGTAGTTATCTAAGTTAGATTTGTTAGTCTAGTTTTCTTACTTTCAGTAGCAGGAGGTAAAATGAAGTTAGTTTAGTTAGAAGTAGCTCTTTCAGCTGTAGGAATGCCTGCCAGTTTGAAAGCCAGTCAGGAAGGTCACGCAAGCCAGTTGAGAACGGCCCAGTCATTTTCTCCATAGGGGTGGCAATTGTAAGATAAAGAGATGAAGATGGTGTCCTAATGAAAACAGAACGAGGAGGGGATGCGAAGGGGATAACATTTGAAGCAGCTTCAACATAAGCCACACCTCAGTTATGCCAACCACCTGTATCAATGAGTGCTCCAGCTTTAAAAGAAAACGTCGCACGAGCCTGGTTTTCAAAATTAAGCAGTACTCTTAGCCAACTTGGGTTCACCTCAAGTCTATATGATTTAGCCCCCTTTTTGTTCGTAAAACTGATCAAGTCTTCTCTTGCTTTATGTCGATGCTCCCTGAAGGGCTCTGACTCGACGACCTTGGTTTAGAATCGTTAGATGTCAAAAGCTTGTGTGTTCTTGGTGGAGGTCCCTCCTATCTACTTGGTCCTCTAAACCAAAACTTCACCCAATCGAGGGTTTCAGAACATGGGGGTCGCCTTTCCTAACTTTGTATAAGGCCTCAAACAAGTGTTTGCAGCTTCGTGGTAAAATAAAAAAGGTATCCCGTGCTCATCAACCTTATAGAGCTTCTTGACAGAAGGTATTACTTCATTATAAAATAAGCCATGACCGCCTTTTGATCCGTTGGGAATAAGAACTGAGCCTAGTAAGATAAAGGCACTTGCCGTCCATTCGCTCTCTGTTCAACAAAGGCCATCGATATTCACTCACTTCTTTATACAAATCTTCTGCCCAAGCCCAACCATTATATTCAAAAAAATGAAAGCACTTTGATTATATTATGATATTTTGTTTTGGTCTTGACGTGCTTTGAAAGACATATAGATCTTATTTGCACTAGAATACTTAACTTACGATAGACCCACCGGGAACACATTCACTACTGGGCATTGACATCTTGATGCGCTGCAATCTGGACATTGATCGATCTAGGGATGATATCACCATAAAAGAAATACAGAACACTCTATGTTCTGTATTTCCTTTCTTTTACTGCTCTGATGTTCTGGATCACTTGATCTCTGGGTTTCAGCTGTTCAAGTTATAGCTCCATATAGTACTGCTGACTTTAGCGGAGCAGTGAATGGTTATTAGATTTAATTCCAGTACGTACACTGTAGTCAAAAAGTCTTCTTCTTTCTCTGCTTGCTATTCAAAGTTAGAGAAGCTAGATTAAGAAAAGAAATCCAGTACGAAGGACAGGGGAAGTGCCCAAGCACTCAACTCAAATCAAACCTTCAGTTGAATTTCATTAAAGGTTATGAAAGTGCTCTTCCTTCCTGTCTTTCAAAGCAAGATAAGAGAAAATCACTTGAGTGAGCTCTCTCTAAAAGTGGTTCTATCCTTACTTTTCTTTTAGTTTTAGTGCAGAGAAAAGTCTTCCCAAAGAGTCAACTTATTTATCCTTAGCTTATGCTCTCGCCTTCTGTTATAGGTTAGAGGAAAGTGGATCCCCCCTATCAAGCAAGGGTAAAGCGAAAAAAATCTTCCCCTCCCGGTCTTATAGAGGTTATAGTTATCGAGTCTTTTTACCTGACAGTACAGTCTGTCTCCCTACTGGGGTACGTCTTGATCAAAGAACTCACCTTCAACCAGGCGCACTCCAATTGAAAGCTTATCTAAGGTATGGAGAATCCTATGCTTTCATATTTTTTATTGTTATTGGCCCGATTTCTCTCTCGCGAAAAGAGAAAAGAGATATAGAACTCTCGAGGTGCTATTTGGTTCAGCTACTTTAGTCGACTGAAGTGATGGTTTAAGCAAATCAATTAGAATTTGAATCTAGGGGATCAGCAGGCTAGCAAGTTAGATTCCCCTTTCTATCGGCTATGAAGGCATTCCTTCCCGTTCTTGTAAAAAAAGGTTCTATCCGGGCGTCTCTTAAGAAAGCAGATGTTCCTATATGGATCTGGTCAAGAGACAAGAGAATCGGCCCATCGGTAAAGCAACCGAATTCGATTACCTCTTCCATAGCCGTTCAGTTTTTGTTAGGCTGGTGCCCCTCTATCAGTTCATTCATGAAAGTTTGATCTTGCAGGGAATCATATCATACTCAGGAAGGAAGGGAAGTTCCTGAATCTAATTCCTCTAATAAGCAGTCCTTCTGTGTAAAGTTAGCTAGTGTGGATTCGTGGAAACTCAACATATTATCGGACACAACAACCAGAAGCCATATCTTTCGTCGCTTGCTGCCAAACAACCTATTGCTATTGACAAGAGTCGGTCAATACCATTCAATGTCCAGCCAATAACCAATTGAGGAAGCAAGCCGAATCCTTATATACGAGAGAAGAAAGGGATCATAGCGGTGAAGGAGGACGACCGGAGAGAGAGGAGCTTACGAAAATAAGCTACTAAAAGCGCCTAAGGATTTTCTGCCATAGTCTTTCATTAAGTTACATAGTTGTTTTAACACTAGGAGTCTCTTTAGGCAGTCCCGTGAAAGAAGTTCCCCCTCAAGGGGAGTTATTATTCTTTCATAAGAAAAGCCCCTTTATTAGTAAGGCGGTCCAGTAAAATTGAGTACCTTCACCCCCCTTGTCACTTAAAAGGTAAGAATGGGCATACTTCATTATGGGTGTAACGGAGAGAGGAACTCTCTTTCCAAAAGAGGGATTGGTAGTCAAAGTTTTCCCAGGAAAAAAAAAAGAACTCCTGATATTCTCATTCCAGTAGTTCTTTAGTTGAGTAGGATAGTAGCTTCGGTCGATAGCTTCCTGTTTTGAAACACTTCCCGGGGACGTCCTTCTATATAGGAGCCCAATCTATGTATGCTTCCTTCCCAATGCTATCTGTCCAAGGGGAAGAAAAAGCTTCAGTGTGAAAGTGAACATCAGGGTCAGGCCTTTGGCTGGTAGTGGATTCTTAGCTAAGGCAGGGATGGGGATTGCTTTGCCGCCTAGTCATTTCCTGCAAAGAATGCCGTTATACAGGACGTCCGATACAGGAGCAAGCCAGATACTTCTTCCACCCACCATATGATCTAGCTAGCCAATGAGAGACCATGACCTATGTGCCAGCCCTTACCTTCCGGTCGAGCAGAGACGCTAGACACTTTCTTTCTCACTAGCCAAGAGAGGACATCTTAATGGTTGGGTTCGGCTTCAAGTCCTTCGAAAAGATGACTACATCCGGGCTTCGTCTTACCCTTTCGGAAAGAGCTCTAATAGCAGCCTCCACTTCACTCTGAAGAAAGCTAGCTGGCAAGATTCACAGTCGATGAAAGAAGGGACAGAGTGATGGCATCCGTAAGAGAGGGAGAAGGAAGAAGACCAAGCACATGAATCAAGCCAGGACTTAGACAAATAAGATAGCCGCAGTCACAAACGAAAGCTTTTGCTAACCCAAAGCAATTTAGACAAGCTACAATAAGATTGCACTCAGTGCATCAGTCTTATTCCTGAAAAAGACTCGAAGAAAGGTTGCTAAGGTTGAAAGCTTCATCCAGTGAGGAAAAAGTTTATGACTCATAGCATTACTCAGGGGAATCCTACAAGCCATGAGACCCTTTACTCCATCAATGGAATTATGGCCTTAAACAAGCCATTAAGACATTAGCATAGAACTCAACTACATCGGGCCTACACTCAGACTTAAGGGACAGCCCAGCCAAAAGATGAGGAAAAGGAAGAGGAAGCCGGAGAACGACAGAAGGAAAGAACTCTTAACAAGAATAAAAGTTTGACTACGGGCATCAACCAATTAAGATGGCGCATTTCAATACCTAAAAGAAATTCAAAAGGAAATCTACCTTCAACTAAAAAGACTACTAGAAGTATTCCGCCTCAACACTTAAGTAAGCACAAGACCCTCTAATCGAAGAGATTCGAGAGTGCTTCTCTCCTCTAGTTCAGAACTCAAGAGGTATGGAACAACTCTCAGAAATCTGCCTTACCGCCTCAAAAACAAAAAGAGGTACTTTGTTCCAGTTTCTCGAGATGCGTGCGGAATCTCTATTTCCCTAGAACGGTTCTCCCTTCTCGCTTTCACTTAAAAAGAGTTCAATATTAAATAGAAAAAGCGAGGGGACGGAGTAAATGTCAATAGACTGTTTGCGACGTGAATCGACTGGTAAGACTTGGTAGGGACACTAATTCCACCGCTGGATAGGAAATAGGAATTCAGCCATTTGCCGAAAAAGAGTATAGTTAATGGACGAGAAGGAGGATTGCCAACCTGGATATTAAGATGTTGAGAGAATTCTTCCAGTCTTTTCAGTCCTGCCTCGAGAGCATCCGATTTCGGATGATTAAACTGCTAGGAAGCATCCAAAGAAATCCGACGGCCGGATTAAGGCCTGTGAATTGAAAGAGGGTGAAAGCGGTCGCCTCTAGATTCTAAACTATGACTTAGGGGAGGGTTTTGCATATCTCATAAGAAAGTCTTTCATCAGTCGAATCGAAGATGGACAGTGAATCAACATAATAGTCTTCATGTCAACTCGGAAGAAAAGGAGCTCTTGTCGCCTTATCTGCTCGAACTGCTAGCATTAGATATCTACGAGCAGAAGAGGATTCCCTTAATGGAAAAAGAGAATCAAAACAAAAAAAGAGGGACAGAGACCACACCGAGAACTCCTGCTTTTCCCCTTGGGATAGGGGTGGTTGACGATTCCCTACTACGTACTAGATGGATTTGTGAATGATTGTTCATTCGCTATTTTATAACTATTGGATCAACTACTCGGGCTTTTAATAAGCCTTTGAACCCCGCGGGGGAACCCTAACCTAAATTGCCCGTTCATTCTGATGAAATCACTTATCTCTTTCCTTTAGAAAGGATCTTGGGAGGCTCGCTATCCCGATTTATTCGGAAGTGCAGGCGGGATAAACTAATCCGAGCGAGGACCTTCTTTGAATCTTTGACTCAGTCAGCTCTATGCCTTTGTCTTGGAGCAAGAAGAGCAGAAAACTGCCTTCCTTCACATTGTTCCGCTGGTCCGAGCTACTTACTTTACCTTTACGGCTCGTGAACAAACTCTCTCTGATCCGTACTCCTACAGAGTGCCCTATTAGAGAAGGCCTGGGCTATAAACCTTAAAAAGCATTGGAGTTGCGCCTTGGGCAGCAAGAGCAGGGACAAATACGGATACTCGCAGACGGACTACAACTACTACATACTGGTATTTAGACTGATGGTCTGAAATCTTTCTTCAGAACTCGCTTTTGGCGCAGTTCTCACTATTCGTTATAAGAGCTTTTCCGCAAGGGGGCTTTCAAACTTATTGTTCCCTTGCTCTTCGCTTTGCCGCTCAAAAAGACAAAGATTTCAGTCTAAACTAAAGGGGTTCGGGGATATCTCATCCCAACATCAAATCAAAGATGATAAATTCCTTAATGAGTATGAACCTCTTTCGCGAGAAAATCAAATGTTTAGGGAATACTGGGGGGGTAACCTGGCCTGGAAGGCCTTGAAAGCGGCCATTCTCTTTCCTATCTAAATGAGGAATAGCTATCCATTTTTGAGCTCTAAATTGAAAGAGAATCTCCTAAAGGTTGCGGTGGAAGAAAGAAGAGAGCTCCCGAAAATCTAGATCCTTTAGGACCAGAACGTACAGCGAAAAGAGGGATTTCCCAGTGCATGAAGGGAGGGTGAAGCAGGCTAAGTCATAAGAATCTGCTTTCTTGAAAAGACCTCCTGCTATGCTAACGAGGGGTCTTAAGCAAACAAAGTACCAAGAACTTTGGATATTCTCCCTTTTTCTGCTTTACTTTCTTTTAACACCGGGGGGAAAGAAGGAAAAGACTGAGATTCATTCCCATATGGAGGTTACTAACATAACAACCCGCCTTATCCTTTCCTTTGAACAGAATTCTGGTTGAGAACAGAATTATGGGGCGTGGATGCCCTTCCTGGCTAAAAGAATGGCTATCGATCTTGATTGAGTAATGACTACACATTGACTGCAGAGCAAAGCAGAATGAAGCTAGTGATGCTATATGCTTAACAGATCCAATTCGAACCTAATGATGTACTTCTTTTGATCTGCTTTCTTTAATTTGATTCAAATTATAGCTATATAAGACTGACCTTATTTAGGACAGGAAGAGGGAAGGAAGAGAGTATTACGAATTGCCCTATTTGATCTAGTCTCTTCCATTATCGATACCCTTACATACAAAAATCTTGGTTGCGAAGTACGAGTTGGAGAGGCACATTTCCTTCCGAGCTCACATTCGTTTTTCAGTGGGTGAGTGTTACATTTCTCATTGCTCTCTCTAAGAGAAAGTTAGTAGAGTGGTCTGCTCCTCTAACTCGAAATGAAAATTTCTTAAGATAAGAGAAGAAAGTGGATCTAGTACGGCGGTGGATCTGCCTTTCTTCGCGCTGGTTCTGCAAAAAAACTGCGTAAAGTGAGATGTGTGATAGCTGGCATGGGACTGTTTACCCGCAGCTAATTGTGCATCGTGGTCTCTCTGTGTTCTAAAAGTGAGAGGATGCTGATAAGCGCTTCCCCTAATGCTACCTGCTTCCTCCACCGTCCGAGTCAGAGTCCTAGTCGGTGACAGCATATAGCGGCCGATTGGTCTGCGACACGCGCCTACCGTGGAAGCTCTCGCGACTGCATTTCTTTGTCCATCTTTTTCCCATGCCTTTTCTTGGTCAAGAACCAAGCACCTTTCCTACTTTTTTCTAAGTCTCCCGGGGGGGAGCGGAGCAGTTAAAGAATTCCATTTTTCAATGCGTAATAAAAACAACAACTTCTTCCACTTTCATATTCCTAAGAAATTCAAATGGCTGAGAAGACGGCCCGCCCAACCTCAAATCCAAATCCCCGAATTTTTGGCTTCCGTGGACCTGCCACAGGCACAGGCCGACGATTCGGCGAATGTTTTACGGGAAAAGGCAGCCGCCATGCTCGAAGCCTTCGCCAATGTTCAATCCGGTGGTTCTATTCAACGGGACTCCTATACCTGGTTGGACTTGGCTCAAAAACTAGCACAAGGGATGAGCCCGGGAGAAAGAGTAACCCGGGATGATCTCCATATGCTGGTCGACCAATTACAGAATCCGGGCTGTGAGTTATATCTTCAAGCCCTGGAGGTCATAATGAAAATAACCTAAAGATTGGTTGGAGGACCCGATAGTCAAAGGAAAGGGGAGGTCCTGATTCCGGGACAGAGCCGTATGACGCGAGAGTCTCACGTACGGTTCCTTTGAGAAGGGTGTGATACCATCACCTATCAGGCCCGACGAGCGGTCCACGGAGCTGCATCCCTACTCACCTGGTCCATGCACATCGCTCTCTCCAGGAGGTTGGCCACCTATCCTAGATCTTCCCATTTTCAAGAAGATCCCGGGCTCGATCCGGTTTAGTATCAAGGTGATTCTCTTTCTCTTTTTATATATATGGGTCCGTGCAGCATTTCCACGATATCGTTATGATCAATTAATGGGACTTGGCCGGAAAGTGTTCTTGCCTCTATCATTAGCTCGGGTAGTCCCTGTTTCTGGAGTTTTAGTCACCTTTCAATGGCTCCCTTAATTATGTGCGAGGAATTTCCCTCTTGAGTAATGGGAAGCGGGCTAGTCCCCGAAAATGCCCCTTCCTTTTTCGTTGGGGCTAAAAATGAACCTTGTGACTCATAAGCCCTCCGTATCGAAAGATAGATCTTAAGGGCGGGTTTCGCAGTGAACTCCGAATTTAGCGCGATCGATCCATTGTCTCCTTAGTTGACAAAGAACAGCGATTTAACGAGTGAATAACCCGCCTTAGCCTATTGGAGTAGAGGCTTTCCCCTTCGGTGGAAGACTCAGTTACTCATAAAGACTAGCCTGTGAATGAAAAATTATACGCGCGATTGTGAAAGCTAATAGATATCGATCCACTTATGACCAATAGATTAAGTAGTAAAGAGTAAGCCATGGGCTTTTTTCCATCCATTGAGTCATTGATAAAGAGACAGACTATCGATCGTTCGAATCAAGAGTGCTCGTAGAAGCCGTAGTTGTTGACGGAAGAAATGATGGTATACTAGATGGAAGCATCCAATGGAGACACTGGCGATCGATAGATTGTGTACGCTTTTTTAAGTGGACGGAAGAAAGGGCGGTCAGTCTAATTAGAAGAGATATAAAAAGACGTTTTGTGAGATACGCGGAAGGACGACCTTGAGGCCTTCTTTATAAAAGTAACTAGAAGAGTACGCTAACTAGCCTTTTTCCGCAGGCTGCTATAAGTAGCGCGCAGTGTACTAGCTAGGCTCACGCAGTCAAGTTGTACATCGGAGGAAAGCTACTGTGTGGGGAAAGCTATCCTTCAAAGATATTCCACCCACCTTCGACAGTTCTATTTCCGATCTTGGGACCGGTTTAGGTTTTGAGGAACCTGGAGCCTTCCTTTCCCGGGGGAGATTTCAATATTGAAGACGTATTTTTGACTGACGATATTTGAAATGCCGCCCCTAGTCCTAAAAAATGAAATGGAAATTCACACAGCTAGAAAGTGGTACTCTACATCGATTGGACGAAAGCACCATGCTCAGGCAGAAGCCTTTGCCAAAGGATCGGCCTAGACACATAAAAAGAGTCTTGGCGTCGAGAGAGATTTGAGATTCCGTAAGTAACTCAGTGAGTGCTTTCTAAGGCTTGGAAAAATCAAATGAAATACGAACAACCGCGCTGGTCGTAATAGATCGACTTTCATGCTAGTTCTTGCTCCAGTATGAAAGTTCCATTTCAGGGAAGGACAACGTACCATGATACTTTCTGTTTTGTCGAGTCCTGCTTTGGTCTCTGGTTTGATGGTTGCACGTGCTAAAAATCCGGTACATTCCGTTTTGTTTCCCATCCTAGTCTTTCGCAACACTTCAGGTTTACTGATTTTGTTAGGTCTCGACTTCTCCGCTATGATCTTCCCAGTAGTTCATATAGGAGCTATAGCCGTTTCATTCCTATTCGTTGTTATGATGTTCCATATTCAAATAGCGGAGATTCACGAAGAAGTCTTGCGCTATTTACCAGTGAGTGGTATTATTGGACTGATCTTTTGGTGGGAAATATTCTTCATAATAGATAATGAAACCATTCCATTACTACCAACCCAAAGAAAGACGACCTCTCTGAGATATACGGTTTATGCCGGAAAGGTACGAAGTTGGACTAATTTGGAAACATTGGGAAATTTACTTTATACCTACTATTTCGTCTGGTTTTTGGTTCCTAGTCTTATTTTATTAGTAGCCATGATTGGGGCTATAGTACTGACTATGCATAGGACTACCAAGGTGAAAAGACAGGATATATTTCGACGAAATGCTATTGATTTTAGGAGGACTATAATGAGGAGGACGACGGACCACTCACGATCTACTAAAAGGAAAGTCGCCCGGAGATATTGGTTCAAATCCAATTCGTGAGATAGAAGTGATCTTTAGCTGGTCATGGCCATAAGATGCTCTTTTCAAGAACGGAACTACAAAAAAGGGCTTGATTCCGGCTCAGTTAAGCTGAACCCGATATGTAGGCAAGCTCCCTAGTAGAAGGAAGTTGGGGGGTCCCAGCCCAAGAGGTGTAAGCATGAAGATGAGGTAAGGAGAGACTTGTACCTCCCGCTTACCAAAAAGCTATAGTCAACTGAACTTTCACTTCACTCGAAAAAGGAATTTTTATAATCATATGAATGTGCACCCTATGATTCCTAAGACCCTCTTCCTGATACTAGGGGCATTGGCTGATTTCTTACCTAACATATTACCAACTACTATTATTCCGCTAAAGCCAGGATAGCGTCTAATGAAAGTGGAAAAATCGTCTGCTAAAGCTGATGTCCGAAAATCGTCTTCTGTTTAAGCTGGACGTGTATCCTTCCTCCGAAAAATCAAAAGGAGTTAGAATGCCTATTTTTATTATCTATTTCCCACGTGAAAGCTTTAAAGCAAGGTTCGGTTCGAAAGAAAGTCAGAATCAGAAAGAGAGGCTTTGGCTCAGCCATAATGAGATCAATCACGAATCTTCGCTACAGAATCTTCCTAAGTCGTAGCTTGGAAGTCAACCAGAAATGGAACGTATGGCCCAGATGATCCCGGATCTAGAAAGGAGGCTAGAGCTACAATCCTCCACTTGGAGATTGGCTTTCTCGGGGAATCTTTCAGGCCCACGATTGATTAATTAATCGATGGGACAAGAATCACAGGAATTCATTCCCAGGAGTCTCGTGTGAAGCAGATGCCAAAACAAAGGCTCCAAGATCAGTTATTTCAAGGGCATAACATAATCATCCGTTGAGCCGGGGAATGGATCTTTATACTTCAATAGGTGGAGGCTCGGCTCAAGCTTCAGAAGAGGAGTTCACTACTAAAGAAGTGCAAATTGGGCTCACCTGATATTGTCCTTTTTGATACACCTTCCGGGACGGTATTGAGAGTTGTATACCCAAATCTTGCCTACTAACGTTATTCTAGCTGAACCAGGCTCTCAGCTATACCCGCCACAGCCGCCCTTGATAGCTTCGATGACCTGCCTTTCCCAGACAATCAGACTTGGGAATTGACTACTATGGATCAACCAATTGGTTGTGACAGAACGGAGAAGGGGAATTTGTCTTCACTTGATCTTCCTGGGAGCCGTGCCGTGAGACTACCTAACCGGTACCAATTGGGATCTCCTTTTCTAGGGACAAAGAAAGAAAGCGTCTCGTGGTCTCACCAACCTCATGCTCAACGCGTTGCTCAGACAAGCTGATAGCGAACGATTTTTGGCAGTTCAGAAGCTCCGAGGAACCGGGCACCAGCTCTCGATTCTTCCTTTAGCCGTGGACCGTAGAAGCGATGTGCTCAAGAGTGGGGGAAGGTTAGAAATGTAGTTTCTTCCATGGTATTCAGTAGTTCCCTCATTTTTTATCTAAAAAAATCCTTTGGTTTCGAGAACTGATTGAGATGCTCGGAAGAAAAAACAAAAGACAAAGCAGGAAAAAAATAAGATAGATGGGAAGTCGAATAGAGCTTAGCGGTTAGAGGGTTACATCCTAATTCCAAGCACTAGAGAAAAAGATGAAGTGATTCTTGGTTCAGTCGAAGACTTTCCACTTTTCATGGAATTAGTAGATACTGGATGACTCGATGGCGATACCCATCCTTTCGATCGTTTCATGCGGAATGATCAGTTGTTGGAGAGAGACCGGTTCCGGTATCAGTAGCTCAAACGAGCATTCAAGGGGAAGTGGCTTGTTTGGTGGTTCGAATCCAATTCGTGAGATGACAGCTGGTCATGGCTATAATAAACGCAACGCAAGGGTTCCTCCAGCCGAAATCCAATCCCAGACCTGTCTGACCGCTTTTCTAAACTAAAACAGTACTCCCAGGTAAGGACAGGTGTCATAGCGCAATCCTCACTGATGTGGTGTCCAGTCACAACCTACAGAATAATAAGATTATCCTTTTACTTACTATTGATTTTGAACTTCGCATAGATCGATCATCTCGTTCTACTTTATGTCTTACCTAGGGATAAAAACCTCGGTGGTCTCATTTAACCTGTGTGCTCACGTGACAATAAGAGCATCGGTAAAGGAGAGAAAGTCCTCCCCTCCTATTGAAGCTAAACAAGGAGGGGGGTTGTCCTTTAGTTGGTGAGCGAAAAGAGTATATTCGGGCTCTCACTTCACACTAAGACAACCAGGAACCCTATTTAAAAACTTGCTCTACACACGAACCTCGCAAGACGAGAGTCGGCTCGAAGTTCTATTTTCCTTTCCCCAGGCTGGGTCCGCTTAAGAAGTGGAAGTGAAAGTGGAAGGGATCTAAGGTTGTTCTTCTGGGGATGGAATCGGAAATTCCCATTCAGAGCGTTACCTGTGACTTTGCATAGCTTTTTTAAAAAAAGAAACGCTCCCGGCGGCAACCCCTATTGCTTTTTGAAGAGAATCCGTAAGACCTCAGAGTCGGGTTCCACGTCTTGATTAAGGGGAATAGTGGAAAGAAAGAATTTGAAGAGAGTATGCACATTGCTTAAGATATATAGCGAAATGTAAATATCCCGATTTATTTACCGATTGGAGGAGAGGGAATGGGTTGTGAAATTGAATCAATAGCAAGAATAGAATAGTAAAGCACGCACAGATGCTAGAAATGAAGCCAGCCAATGTCCCTTACAAGAAGATCACTAGTAGAAGAAGAGACCCACACCCACGGCCAGAGAATAGGCGAATAGGGGCTGCACATGAATAGGGCTTGGACAAATAGGGTTTGCACAATTCCATTTCTAAGAGAATGCCATCAGTAGTCAAAGCAAAGGAGGAATGATCTACGAATGCCGGGAATGAAAAAGGATGAAAATAGGACTCAAAATCTTTCCCGGAAAACAAGCACTGTATGTAAAGAAACTCACCTTCAACCTATGATCTTCGCCTGGAATGGAAACCTCCTATAGAAATCACCCTCGTAGGGAAACTCTTACCTCAGCTGGCTTATTATCATTTTCAATTCCCCATGTGTGTGAATTGCTTTAGCAGCGCATCAAGAGGACCTTTCCTAAGCGCAAGATAACGTACTTGAATTCAAAGTATGCCCAACGTACTGGAATCCCCCTCTATTGCTGACAATAACG
Source organism: Erythroxylum echinodendron (assembly GCA_027575705.1). Lineage (NCBI taxonomy): Eukaryota > Viridiplantae > Streptophyta > Magnoliopsida > Malpighiales > Erythroxylaceae > Erythroxylum > Erythroxylum echinodendron. The sequence goes on along the minus strand of JANZXR010000166.1, from coordinate 447 downwards.
TAACATACCTCTTTTGCCTTCCAATTTGCCTTAACAAATCAAACTCAAACCAAACGAAGGGGGGCTTAGGAATGGAACGGAAAGCATTTAGCGAGAGGGCAAAGGCAAGAAAGAGAGTATGGAGTTAGGGGCTTGCTTAATGGTTTTTTTTCTTTCTGGCTTTAATGCTCAAGCATTTTTTTTGGATTGGATTATGCTCTAGTGTTTGATATTCTTTGATTCCGTTCTCCCCGTAAGATCAATATCACAACCTATGAGGTATGAAAGTTTTACATAGTTGTAATACCCGATCCGATAGTTTACGATATAGATAGATATATATTTAACAACAACATTCTAAAAAAAGATATTAATAGATATCGGCAGTTGTCCGGTCGTACCCAAACAATAATATTCCAGAGGGAAATGCACCTAAGATCAAATATTTCGAGCCGGCTTCCGTGGAAA
>JANZXR010000165.1:1638-11896 GCA_027575705.1 Erythroxylum echinodendron | reverse complement strand
TCAAATTAAGACAAAAATTACAAAAAACATTTCAAATATCATAAAAGGCATTTTATCGAACACTTCATACGCAATATATATAATCTCAACCTAACCAAACATTCACGCTTAACACTAAAAACATGCATTTTTTTGTAAAATAATACACTTATAAGAGAGTTTACCTCAAACAACGCACGATGAGTAAGACAATAATTGAAACAAGATCGGAAAACGCGAGAGAAGGAGTCAAAGAACTCTGGACCGTAAGGAAAGAAGAGAAATGAAGGCGTGAGGGGAGGGGAGGGGAGGGAGTCGGCGCGCGACTTATAGGCGCTGGATTACCGACAGAATACAAATTCCGTCGGTAATATAGGTTTCCAGGTGACGCGTCCGCCGATAGTTACCGACGGACAAGAGCATTCCGTCTGTAAAAGTGCGGTATTTTATTGCGATGAAAACTCAAATACCGACGGAACATTCTTTCCGTCGGCAAACTAGGTTTCGCTGCTGACAGTTACCGACGGGCAGACGACATTCTGTCGGTAATTGTCGGCAAGCGTACCGACGGAATATTATTTCCGTCGGTAATCTTTGTTCATGAAAATAATTACCGACGGACATCAGACATTCCGTCGGTATACTAGGGTTATCTCAACGAATGGTGGATGAAGATGCCGACAGGTACCGACGAAAACTTTATGCCGTCGGTGCATCATCTCGTCTTCATCGACACGACGATGTCTGTAAATAATTTACTGACGGAAATGCCTGTCCGTCGGTAAATTACTTCCAGATATGGCGACGGAATATACGCCCGTCGGTAAATGAAAGCTACATACCGACGGTAGATTTCCCGTCAATAAATCAGCGAAGCAATTAAATTGCAGGAACGATTTCTGCATTTTTTCCCGTCGCCGTGACTTTTGGCGTCGCTATTTTCCGTCAGAGGTTTTGCGCGAAAGTTTTTCCTACAGTATTTCCGACGGATGTATTTTTTGTTGGTAAATCACTGTATTTGCCGATGGAATATTTACTTTCCGTCAGCAAGTTGCGAAGGACTGATTTATGTCAGAAATATTCCGACGCTATTACGTAATATTCTTGTAGTGCTTTGACCTCATAGTACAAGCATCTTTTCAACTTTACTTTCCATAAAGCCAAAAGAGGTCAAACCTTATCAAATGTAAGTTATCACTTTTGGGAGGTTTGATGTAAATCATATATTAATCTGCATAACGAGCAAACCATGTCAGTTTCATATGGATCTTGAAATCCTTCAGGTTGTACCATATAGACTACTTTATAAAGGTAGAAAGTGGTTTTGACAATCATCTGATTTAACTCTATATTATCATAAGCTACAATTACTATAATCACTTAATATGTATCCTTTAAGGATATGAGAAAAAAAGTAACATTAAAGTTAACATTTCTCCCTGAGTGAACCATCAGGCAACTGAGCGAGCCCATAAATCAGTGAACTTTATCCTAAAATCCTTTAGTCCTTAAAACTTCATTTACAACTGATAGTTTTACAGTTCTGCTAGAAAATTAACTAGCTCTCAGATCTTACTATGCTTTATGGCTTGCATCTCATCAGTCATTACAACCTACCACAATTCTGCATTGGGTTTAGAAACAGCTTCTGTAAAAGTAACTAGAATTGTAATATGTCTAATATCAAAATCCTGTTCACCTAATAGACTATGATATTAGATGAGATAGCAGGTCATCTCACTCTGGCGGATCTTCATAACTGCATTAGATCTTGCATTTCTAGGAACCTCTGTGTGTACAGTTATGAGTTCCTGTTCTTGTACAGGCATGGTACACAGACCTAAATCCACCAGATCTAATTGTATGAGTGGCAAGTACTTAATAACTGTAGGATCCACCCTGTTATCATCCGAATGGTCAAAAGGCCCACCATCATCATAGACATCATATTCCAGAAACTTGCTATTTTTGATTCCACTATTCTGGTCTCTCTTTCTCTACAGTAAGATCTGTAGCCTTTAGAACAGTCAAGATATCTTACTAAATAACAATGAGCATAATGAGCATACAATTTTTCTTTATAAGGATTATACTATCTTGATATGGCAGCCTCATACACGAATGTGTACGAGGTTGGATTTTTACACTTCTAGATAATTAGGTAAATTAGTCCTATTCTATATTGACTTCTTCAAGTCTTTTAGCGTGCAATCATGCCTTTTGGTAACATACTATTTTGCTCAAGACTACCCAGTATAGTGAATCAAGTCACTATCCCAACTGATTTCATATATCTAGAAAATAGACCTTTTCAAGTTCTGAAACACCATGCTTGTCGTGATATTCTCCTCCATGGTCAGATATGACACTTTAAATAGATTTTCCCAATTGATTGTCAACCTTCAATCTTTAAGCAAGAACATATAACTGTAATGGAAATAATCATCAACAAATGTCAGGATACATTTAAAATTTCACAATGCAACTGTATAAGCTCTTTTGATATCCGTATGTATCAGACTCAACAATTCAAAAACACGAGTTGACCCTTCTTCCTTATTAGTCAACTTACCCCTGCAATAGTCATCACATGTTCCCAGATCATCATAATCTAGAATTGAGAGAATGTTTTCCTTAATCAATCTCTTAACCTTAGCTCTGGAAATGCGACTTAAACTTTTATGCCACACTATGTATGACTTTTTATTCATCAGAGTCCTTCATTTCATGACATGTTTAGCAAGATACGAAGAAATGTATATCTAATTCGGAGTAAGACATGTTCCATACAAACCATATGGCAAGAAAGTTTTACCATTATGTTTTACATTAAACACCAACTATACAATAGAAGCATTAAATACAAAATGTTAACCTTCTTTGTGTAAAATTGATGTAAAAATCACATATAAAATGTGTCGTGTAAAAACCAAAATGAACCTTGCAGCAAGGTTCAACTCTTACATTCTCCTACATATATTTCATCCACTTCCTCATTATTGTCAACCATCAGTTCCTCCTTCTCTTTATTTGGCTTTATCTTGGATATGAAACCCTGCATTATGGGAGCACCTTGATCAGATACTTCACTATATAGCCACCAAGTACTTAATGTGACTATCACAAATCAGATTCATAAATTGATAAGCTAATTAGTTATCTAATGGTCACAGTCTTTCTTTTTAGGCCTTATACTGCTAGCTTCTTTATGTCATGCAAACCTTTAACAGCACTGGATTAACCAGCATCAGTATGTGGAGAAGATTTAGTCTTTCTACTTTTGATCTTAGCAGGCTTCATCTTTTCCTTTCTTTTAGTTGCTTTAAGGGCTATAGGAGTAGCAAGATTGAGTTTCTCCTCCTCAGCAACAAAATGAGCAATCAAAGCATTGAAGTCGCATTCCTCATTCTGTGAATAATATGTCTTCACTAGATTACTAAACTCTGGAGGGAGGGTATTCAGAGTCTGGTGAACTATAAAGACATTAGGAAGAGGAATGTTTAACATCTCCAATTTACTATAAAGATGGATCATTCTTGATATGTACTCCTTTACTACCCCTTTTCCTGTATACCTAATGAAGAATAATGCTTTCATCAAGGCACTTGTCTCAACATTAGGTGAGACTGTATACCTCTAGGAGACATTACCAAGAAATTACTTTGCTATGTCTATGTCCAGAAGTCCACTTAGCAGATGGTTAGGAATGTATCTTTTAATGGTCATAAGACTTAACCTTTTAGACTGATCTCAAGCTTCATAGGTTGTTTTATGAGCTTTCGAGCTCATGGATGTAGGTGGAGATGGCTTATCCTATCGTATGACCATATCAACCTCAGTTATCTCTATAGCATTCAATACATCCTCTGTCCACTTCTTCATATTGAAACTGGTCAGGGTTTCAATAGTGACACTGATATTGTTGACCGGAAAGGTAACTTCAAAAGGATAACGTTTAGATCAACACAAATGTAGGATAACAACGATACTCAAAGCCATTAAACAATATCTTTTCTGAGAATCTGATCACAAATATTATGAAACAACTTTGGGTTGAATATATAATATATGTAATTAGACCTCCATATAAATCGATCGGAATACAAACCATCAACTCTCATGATATTACCACCTTTGAGCAACAACTTTCCTCCATCTTATGTCGTTATGCTCATCTCAAAATGTTATGTAAGGCCAAAACCTTTGGGCAGAATAACCAAACATAAAACTAGAGATATCCCCCTACATACAAGCAGAACAATGCAAAATACTGACTTAAAAGGTCACTTTGGTGATTACATCCTCATCAGCACCCCAAAAGTCCACAAACATAAGGGATACATCCTTATGTTATCCTCACATTTTTTATGGACATATGGTATGTGACAATGTAACATCAATAAATGCAAAAACCCAAATGCACAGTCTCATTGTCACACACTCGTCTTGAAGACATTCTCTGAAAATTTTATTTGAGACTTTCGTAAAAGAAAAATCTCAGTAGAGTGACTATCGTGCATTATTGGACACTGAATCGACCACCCGAGACACAAGAATCTCATGTATCTCCCTTATGGTAAGTTCGTTGCATGAAAAATCACTCAAAAATGGCTTCAAAATGTCTTAATTCTTTTTCCGAGTAATTATCATGCAATCCTAAACACTTACTATGACACCCGAGACACGAAAGCTTGAAGTATCTCCCTCATGTGATGCTCGAAGTATGAAAATTTACTTGAAATCGGACTCAGAATACCTTAATTCTTTTTTCCCGAGTTAAACTTTAATTTATTACTAATGGAATAGATCCAAAAAATGGAAATTTTCACTTTATGAATTTCCCGAACCTGAAAACTGACTCAAAATATCCTAGGGCCCTTACGGAAAATCTCAAATTTTGTATTTTTTTAAGTACTCAGCAATTCCGTACAACAAATCATGTTTGCTGTCCCTTCGGGGACATCCGATAAAATTGGAACAAATCATGTTTGCTTTTTTTTTTTTAATAATAATGGTTTGCAGTAACGGAAAGTTGCAATTGTCATTACCTAGCTAGCTTGGAGCATAAATAATGTTGGGCTCTTATATAAATTTAATTGTCGCCATTAGTGCTTATGTTATTGGCATGTTCGTTTTGGACAAATATGCATAGTCATTTTGCACATATAGTATTTGTCCATATCCACAAAGTTATATGTTATGTATTAAAATACAATTGATCGTGATGCTTAATATTAAAGCAAAATTGATTATCTTTTTTAATATTAATATTTTTTATTTTAAGGTATGTTAAGTTGCACTAATCTAATTTAAAATTAATGGAACATATTTGAATTGATTAAATTTTAAATCAAAATTTAATTTAATATATTGGTTCAAAACTTAATCTAAAATATAATCTCCTCTCTTTTATATGAAGTTAAACTAAAATGAGCCTCATAATCATAATTAATAAATGTAAAAGTAAAAATATAATTAAAACTAAAATTTGAATGTTTATAAAATTTTTAAAATAATTAAAATTTTTTAGTTTATCATATTGATTTTAATATTTTTAAAAAATAAGGAATAATTATTTCTATAAATTATTTATTTTAATTTCTCCAAGAAATTATTTGAAAATTTTTATTTCAAATCTTCTACATTAATTAACATTTATTAAGTTATTGTTGTTCTTTTATTTGAGTTGAATAGAGAAAATTTTACACCTCGCAATAAACTTGTTGACTCTCCAATGGTGCTCTTTATATAACACCGTCTACGAACCCTGCCTTTCGTGCCATAGTCATCTTTAGTTATACATCCAACCAAGAAGATGATTTCTAGGTTACTTCTTGTTTCTCTTCTTGTTTTCCTTCTTAGCGCCCTGGCTTACAGTATAACTGATGGGAAGGTTTTGTTTCACCGTGGTGGTGTTGTACCTCTTGGAAATCGTTTTACTAATATTGTTGGTGTCGAGTTGAAAGAAGATGTTGATGGAGGAGCAGAAGCTGGTGGTGGTGGAGGAGAAGTAGGTGCTGCCGCACGAGTAGCTCGTGCCGCAGGAAAAGCTGGTGGAGGTGCAGTATATGGACCTGGTGCTGGTGGAGGAGCAGGAGGTGTTACTGCAGGAGGAGCTGGTGCCGGCGCAGTACGTGGTGGAGGAGCAAGAGGTGATGAAGTATTTGGAGGAAGAGGTGGTGAATTATTTGGAGACAGATCTGGTAGTCTAGATGCTGAAACGCTCGCAGCAGTAGGTGGTGTTGGTGAAGGTGCAGCAGGTGGTGCTGATGATATCGCCGGAACAGTTGGTAGAATTGGCGGAGGCTTGCCCTGAAGGCACTTCGCATGCAAAACAATTGATCGCAGTGCTCAAGAAATATATCTACTTAATAAGTCGTATTGCTTATGAAGTGTGGTTTAAGAAAGTTAGCTTTAGTCGTCTTAATTTTCTGCATATGTTAAAAAAGAAAAGAAACTCATAATAAGATATAATAAACACGAGTTTCCTTTTATTTTACACCTTACTAAAATTTCGCCAACACTACTATCATCATATAAGAAAACTTTGTGATTGCTTTCCTTAATCAATCTCTCAACCCTAGCTCGAGAAATGTGGCTGAAACTTTTATACCACACCATGTATAACTTTTTATTCATCAGGGTCCTTCACTTCATGACTTGTTTAGCAAGATAAGAAGAAGCATATGTTTAATTTGGAGTAAGACATATTCTATGGAACCATATGACAAGAAAATTGTACCATTATGTTTTGCATTAAACACCTACTATAAAAAAAGCATTAAATTCAAAACCTTAACCTTCTTTATCCAAAATTGATTCAAAGATCAATTATAATATGTGTCGTGTAAAAACCAAAATGAATCTTGCCTCTTACATTCCCCTACAGATATTTCATCCACTTCTTCATTGCTGTCAACTATCAGTTTCTCCTTCTCTTTATTTAGCTTTATCCTGGATATGAACCCCTGCATTGTGGGAGCACCTTGATCAGATACTTCACTGTATAGTCACCAAATACTTAATGCGACTATCGCAAATCCGATTCATAAATTGATAAGCTATGGAGTTATTTCGTAGTCACAATCATTCTTTTTAGGCCTCATACTGCTGGCTTCTTTATGTCATGCGGAGCTTTACCAGCACTGGATTGACCAACATTAGTATGTAGAGAAGATTTAGTCTTTCTACCTTTGATCTAAACAGGCTTCATCTTTGCCTTCACTTTAGTTGCTTTGAGGCCTGTAGTAGTAGCAAGATTAAGTTTCTCCTCCTCAACAATGAAATGGGCAATTAAAGCATTAAAGTCCCATTCCTCATCTTATGAATAATATGTCTTCACCAGATTACTAAGCTCGGGAGGGAGTGTATTCAGAGTCTGATGAACTATGAAGATATCAGGAAGAGGAATGTTTAATATCTCTAGTTTACTGTGAAGATAGATCATTTCTGATATGTACTCCTTTACTTCTCCTTCTCCCGTATTCCTCATATAGAATAATGCTTTCATCAAAGCACTTGTCTCAATATTAGGTGAGACTGTATAACTTTGGGAGACATTACCAAGAAATTACTTCGCTATGTTTGTATCTGGAAGTCCACTTAGCAGATGGCCAGGAATAGATCTTTTAATGGTCACAAGACAATCTTTTTGACCGATCTCAAGCTTTATAGGTTGCTTTTTGAGCTTTCAAGCTCATGGATGTAGGCAGAGATAACCTATCCTATCGTATGGCCATATCAACCTCCACTATTTCCATAACATTCAATATATCCTCTGTCCACTTCTTCATATTGAAACTGGTCAGGGTTTCAATGATGACATTGATATTGTTGACCGAAAAGGTGACCTTAAAAAGGATAATGTTTAGATCAGCACAAATGTAGGATAATAATGATACTCAAAGCCATTAAACAATATCATTTCTGAGAATCCAATCACACACATTATGAAACATCTATGGGTTGAATATATAATATATGTAATTAGACCTTCACATAAAAGCGATCGGAGTGCAAACTATCAACTCTCATGACACTACCACCTTTTAGTGAATAGAACACTTGAGTAACAACTTTCCTCCATCTTATGTCTTTATGCTCGTCTCAAAATATTATGTAAGGCCAACACCTTTGACAAAATAACTAAACATAAAACCAGAGACATCACCCTACATACAAGCAAAACAATTCAAAATACTGACTTGAAAGATCACTTTGGTGACTACATACTCATTAACACCCAAAAAGTCTACTAACACAAGGGATATATCCTTATGTTATCCTCACATTCTTGATGGACACATGACATGTGACAATGTAACATCAATAAATGCAAAAATTCGAAGGCACAGTCTCATTGTCATACATTAATGTTGAAGAAATTCTCTGAAAACTTCATTTGAGACTTTTGCAAAAGAAAAATTTCAGTAAAGCGACCATCATGAATTACTGGACACGAACCGACCGCCCAAGACATAAGAACCTCATGTATCTCCCTTATGGTAAGTTTGTTGCATGAAAATTCACTAAAAATTGACTTCAGAATGTCTTAATTCCTTTTCCGAATAATTATCATGCAATCCCAAACACTGAACATGAGACCCAAGATAGGAAAACTTGAAATATCTCCCTCATGTGATATTCGAAGCATGAAAATTCACTTGAAATCAGATTCAGAATACTTTAATTCCTTTTTATGGAGTTAAACTTTAATTTACTATTAATGTAATAAATCCAGAAAAAATCAAAATTTACATTTTATGAATTTTACGAACCCAGAAACTGACCCAAAACATCCCAGACTACCCTTACGGGAAATCTAAAATTTTGTGCTTTCTTAAATACTGTAGCAATTTCGTACATCAAATCTTGTTTGCATTTTGTTAAATAATAATGGTTTGCAGTAACGGAAAGATGCATTTGTCATTACATAGGTTGGAGCATAAATAAAGTTGGGCTCTTATATAAATTTAATTGTCACCATTAGTGCTTATGTTATTGGCATGTTCGTTTTGGACAAATATGCATAGTCATTTTACACATATAGTATTTGTCCATATCCACAAAGTTACATCTTACGTATTAAAATACAATTGATCGTGATGCTTACTATTAAAGCAAAATTGATTATCTTGTTTAATATTAATATTTTTTATTTTAAGGTATGTTAAGTTGAAATTAATGAAACATATTTGAATCGATTTAATTTAATATATTGGTTCAAAACTTAATCTAAAATATAATCTCCTCTCTTTTATATGAAGTTAAAGTAAAATGAGCCTCATAATCATAATTAATTAATGTAAAAGTAAAAATATAATTAAAACTAAAATTTAAATGTTTTATAAATTTTTTAAAATAATTAAAAACTTTTAGTTTATCAAATTGATTTTAATATTTTTAAAAAATAAGGAATAATTATTTCTATAAATTATTTATTTTAATTTCTCCAAGAAATTATTTGAAAGTTTTTATTTCAAATTTTATCACATTAATTAATAGTTATTACGTTATTGTTCTTCTTTTATTTGAGTTGAATAGAGAAAATTTTATTTTAAGTTATTATTTTTCTTTTATTTGGGTTAAAATAAGAAAAGTGTTTATTTCCCTCTCCAAGAGAACCGAGACAAATTAAGACACCTCCCAATAACCTTATTGACTCTCGAACGGTGCTCTTTATATAACCCCGTCTACGAACCTACATTTCGTGCCATAGTCATCTTTAGTTATACATACAACTAAGAAGATGATATCTAAGTTACTTCTTATTTCTCTTCTTGTTTTTCTTCTTAGTGACCTGGCTTACAGTATCAATGATGGGAAGGTTTTGTTTCACCGTGGTGGTGTTGTATCTCTTGGAAATCGTTTTACTAATGTTGCTGGTGTACAGTTGAAAGAAGATGCTGATGGAGGAGCAGAAGCTGGTGGTGGTGGAGGAGAAGGAGGTGCTGCCGCACGAGGAGCTGGTGCCGCAGGAAAAGCTTATGGAGGTGCAATATATGGACCTGGTGCTGGTGGAGGAGCAGGAGGAGCTGGTGCCGGCGCATTAGGTGGTGGAGGACCAAGAGGTGGAGGAGCAGGAGGTATTGCTGCAGGAGGAGCTGGTGCCGGCGCAGTACGTGGTGGAGGAGCAAGAGGTGGAGGAGCAGGAGGCATTGCTGCAGGAGGAACTGATGCCGGCGCAGTACGTGGTGGAGGAGCAAGAGGTGGAGGAGCAGGAGGTATTGCTGCAGGAGGAGCTGGTGCCGGCGCAGTACGTGGTGGAGGAGCAAGAGGT
>JANZXR010000164.1:56893-73133 GCA_027575705.1 Erythroxylum echinodendron | reverse complement strand
AGTAAATGTAAGTGAAATTTATGATTTAATATTAATAATATTCTTCATCATTATCACTTACTAATATATAACATTGCCTTTTGATAGGACAAAATACAACAAACTATTGAGCGGCGGTCTCGGCAATCCGAAAATGTTGATGAGGCTGACACTTAGTTGGAAGCAGTTGATGGTAGGGATCGTCGTGGGAGGATATTCGGACTAGGATCATTTGCGAATACTTGTTATTTGCAATCCTCCACGTAGAGTACAGCAGCATTTACTAGGGAGTCCAACAAAGTAGAGGCGCCTGAGAGCACGGTGCAGACATTGTCCACTCAGTTGCAAGACATTGGAAGAGGTGTGCCAGTTGCAAGAGTCGATGGTTGCACAACAACAGACGATGGTTGCGCAATAACAGACGATGGTTGCGCAACAACAGTTGTTGGATCTATACGCTCAGCTCCATCAGGAGATCGATGAATTGAAGGGAAAGGGCAACAAGTCACCGCACCTACCAGACAATCCACCAACTCCTGATCAGTAGTATAGTACTGGTCATTTACTTTGTATTACAGATATTATTATTTACAATGTAACGTTTTTATTATTAATTAAGATATTTTAATTTTTAATCATTAATCAAAATTTTTATTTAATTATTTATATCTAATTAAATATATATTATAAATATCTAATTAATAAAATTTTCTGACAGTTATAATTTAAATATAATGGAAATATATATTTTTAAAAAATTTTAATCAAAATTTTACTGACAGAAACATTCACAATTTTTGTCGGTAAATGTCTATACACTATATCGACCAATAATATGATCCGTCAGTAATGAGTAAGCTTATTTACCGACGGACAAAACGTTACCATCGGTAACTTTACTGACGGTATTAAAAACATTCCGATGCTAAATTTACATACAGTTTAGCAACTTACTGTCGGTAAAATTTGCGTTGGAAAATTAACTTTTCGTCGGTAAGTTTACTGACAGAAAATGTCTGACAGTCGGTAACTTTTTAGTTGAAATTACCGACGGTGATTTTATTCCGTCGGTAAACTTACCGACGGAAAGTTTCTTTACTGTCAGTAAGTTTAGCTACTGATAGAATATTTGTCATTTCTGTCAGTATTTTCCGTCGCTAACTCGCTATTTTCTTATAGTGTATAGGTCAAATCAGATATGTAATTATTGGAATAATTGTTGGAGACTCAAATGGTGGATATGCAAGCATGATAACTTATATGCTCTTCTATATCTCCATGAATCTAGGAACTTTTGCTTTCATTGTATTATTTGGTCTATATACCGAAACTAATAACATTCGAGATTATACAGGATTATATATAAAAGATCCTTTTTTGGCCCTCTCTTTGGCCTTGTGTCTCTTATCCCTAAGAGGTCTTCCTCCACTAGCAGGTTTTCCGAAAAATTCCATTTATTCTATCGTGGATGGCAGGTAGGCCTATATTTCTTAGTTTTAATACGACTCCTTATGAGCGTTGTTTCTATTTACTATTATCTAAAAATAATCAAGTTGTTAATGACTGGACGAAACAAAGAAATAACCCCTCACGTAAGAAATTATAGAAGATCCCCTTTAAGATCTAACAATTCCATCGCATTGAGTACGAATGTATGTGTGATAGCATCTACTATACCAGGAATATCAATGAACCAAATTATTGAAATTGCTCAAGATTCCCTTTTTTAGCTTCTAGAATCTATTTCTTAGTTTAAGATCTCTCTTACTAACTGGAATCAAAGAATTAGTAGATCTTTTCTGCCTAAAATGGGAATGGGTTAGGGTTATAAACTTATAATCTATAATCTAATGATTAAGTTGTTTCCATGATTATAAGTTCATTCCATACTAGACCAGACTAGAATAGGCTTATATACATTCTCATTGTAAGACTAAGATTCTCATTATAAGAATACGAAGGGGTTGTTTAGGTGTATCTAAATAGATACTATATTTACATATGGATCCCTTTGTCATTCCATTCTATTTACGATTAGTAATAAGCATAATCGGACCTGTTTTTTTACATATATATCTCTTTATTTGAGACCTTATTCTATTCACCTCTTTGAGTTTCTATTGAATGGAGAAATGAGTTTGATTGTCCATTTTTTGATAAAATTTTGATATAATAATATATATATATATAAGGTATCTTCCAAATAATTCAAATCAAAGCAATTGGATGTCCTACTTGGGCCTAGATGACATGACCGATCAATAGAAAGACTCAAAGACTCTACCCTTTTCATATATTCCATACATCACATTAGATAGATATCATATTCATGGAATAAGATTCACTTTCTAGATTCCTTAGTGGTGAAATGGTAGACACGCGAGACTCAAAATCTCATACTAAAAAGTATGGATGTTCAAATCCTTTTCAAAGCATAATATTGAGAATATTCATTAAATGAGCAATTCAATAAGAGATCTCGGATCAAATCGATATTGATATATTGATTCGATCCCAGATCTTGGAACAAGTTTGACAACGGATCAAAAAATCTTAGTGATCTTCTCAATCTTTTATCTAGTGAATAGGGAGTTCGTTTTGAAATCGTCCGCCCTGCAACCACCTATGAGTATATGCTTTAACAGGAATTACACAAAGGTAGATTGATACAATAGAAACCTCTGGTAAAATACACGCCTGTAACCTAACAGATAAAGTACATTGTATAGTACATTTGAGGGATTTACGACTTACCCATTCAGTGACTTTGGCACTGGATGTTCCCCCAAAAAAGGGGACTATTGGGTAAGGTGAATTCAATATAGACGTCTGTTGACATTCTAGCCTTCCTTCTCCTTTTAGAACCTACCCGAAAGAGGATCCAGTACTTCTTGGTCGTGAATATCTGAATAGGACAAACCACCTTGTGGATATCTTCGGGTCGGAAAAAACAATTCAAATTAGGCATGGTCAACTGGAATGTGTATGATTCATATAGGGGATCTTCCAATTGAGAAGACCCATCAACTTGAGACAAAGAGAAGGGTCTATCTATTTTATTTAGCTATTCATTTAGTTATTCAGTTAAACCAATGATTCGTTATTGGAGCAGATAACAACAACCACCATTTCATCTGACATACGTATTTTGGATTCTTTAATGGATTTACATCTTTCATTAATGGAAGTTTTTTGATGTAGTGAGTAATAGCCCACTAGGGAAATACCAATTCATTGGGCCTTTTGATACAATCAAATAGAAATTCCCAAGGGCGTCATTATCTAAGAGCCTAAACTATGTGATTGAATAAATCCTCCTCCATCTGTTACAGATCTAGGACTCCTACTTCACCTTATTTAAACTCTGGTTCGTATTTTTCATACAAAAATGATTAAGGATAGAATAAGATCCATTTTGCATCATATTTAAGGAACTCCTTAGTTCGGGATAAAGAAGCAATGTCACTCGATCATTATCAAACCGACTGCAATCTTTTTATGTCCGTGAGGATCCCACTAGAGTGCCTTCTACTTCTAATAGTCCATGAACTAGATCATAATCATTCTCAACAATTCTATACTAAGTGATCCCATTTTTTCATTCAGTTTGGGTAAATACCAAAGGTCTTGAGCAATCGATCTAGTAGAACAACTTAAAAGATAAAGAATTATTGTCAATTCCTTTAGGCTCGTTCAAAGTTCAAAGTACGATTTGTACAAATAAGAATCCCCTTTGTTACATGATTTCTTATTCATATAGATAGATATAGAATCTATAGAGAAATTACTTAGAAATACATTTTTTGCAATAGCCCTTCCTATCTGAAATGCATTTTGTGCAACAACTCTTCCTACCTGAATTGATCTTACCTGGGATCGCAAATCCTAAGTTTGTCTGTGAAGAGTATATATAATTATATTAGTGTCTATAATTGATTTCTTCTGTGTAATACTAATCGACAGGGCCTTATTGGTAAGTGCTACAGGATCTTATACATTGGAACCCATAGTTATGGACCCGAATCCATTTCTTTTCTAAGTGAAATCCCTTAATATAGGAAAGAGCAAAAATTACTTTAGTTGTTATGGAATAAGAAGCCTTTGTATCTTAATGCTTGTATTTAATTTATTCAAAGCTATTAGAGCAGGATCCACTTTTTGGGGAATATTAGTCGAAGCAAAAACAAGAATATTTCTAGTGGAACATCTTTTAAAATCCCTAGAGAGATAGTTCACTAATAGGCCGAGGGATAAGTAATTCGATTCATTCATATCCAGATCATGAATGTTTGGAATCCATATTATGGAAGGAGACATTACTTTTGCTAACTCGAATTGATGGGTGATATAAAATCGATCTATTTTCAGTATCATATCCATAGTTAGCTCATTCATCCTAGTTAGAAGCTCTAACTCTGTATCAAGGCCACAGTCAATATCGTCTCTTATATCTATATCATCACTAGCATCCATATCATCACTAACACTGATATCATCAATAGCATCCATATCATCACTATCATCAATAAGAAAACCCTTAGGCTTGTTTTGAACTTATTCAAAAATACTATAATGAAAGGAACATAGGAGTTTGTCGTTATGTATTTGACTAAATAGGATCGTCACGTTCCTATAGAACTTATCATTAAAATACCCCTAGAAGGGGATAGGCCTAAGCGGAGCGAAAAGGGTTTTTCATGAGATAGGAAATGAAAACTATTCACCGCATACAAGGTTTGTGAATAAGTGATTGTCTGATAATGAGCAAGGAATATTCGCCTTTCTGTTAAACAGGGCGTATTGAACATATAATTCATTAGATACTTTTTATGAATGTCAACTAAGTATTGTAAGTAAATTGCTCCTGGCACTTCAATCATTTGATAACCAAAGTCATTCTTTGATAAATGATCACTATGAGTCAGACTCAATAGAATTGGATCAATCCTCTTTTCTATTGTTAAGGTGGAGAACTAAACCAAGAATTCTCTTTCTTTATCATCATTCAAATCATTTTTCGTGACCAAAGATTCTATTTTATCATTAATCCAATCACCTTTCATGTTTTTTCTTTTTATTATCAATGAATAAATCTGTTTACTTGTATGACTTAGATGTCTCGTATTTCTCAAAAAAGTGATTCGATCGATGGGATTTGGTATGGTACTTATGAGATTGATATTCAATAATTTCTTCTTAGAACATATTGATTTGACCCAACAAAGGGACCACCACCCCATAACATGTTGCCCCCAAAAGCAGAACCCCGTATTTCTTCTAGAAAATCTCCTAATTGTTTCAAAGCAACTAGAAAGAGATTCTTTAACCAGAAAGAATTCAGTTTAAATGTAGGATACCTATCTAAAAGTTTTCGCAACTCCATCATGTATGATGGAATCATCAAAGATTTGACCTTTTCAAACTCTTTCTGTAACTCACTATGGGCTCAGGAAAGGGAAAAAAGAGAAGATGTGTACAAACAATAGATCCATTAATAAGAAGAAGGAAAAGGATTGAATAGAGGAACTCCCAAACATTTCGCAATCTTAGATGGGTCGATATCAATGGTGTCTCATTATTTCAATGAATCATTTCTTTGGACAGAAGAAGATTATGTAAACACTTATTTGAAATCTCACTTATCATATTTCATTATGGAAGACACAATCTTTTTCTGAATAATTTTCCATGATATATCTAATCCATACATAATATTATGAAAAATAGATACAAATTTTTTACTGTTACTTAGTATCAGTAATAGGTCTGAAAAGGTATCTAAAATTATCAAATTGAGATATTTGTACCCTACCAAATTAAGGAACCATGGCATATATGTTGGAATAGATTCCATTTTGAGAGAGTTGAAAAAGCACTATCTCTTTGAAAGGTTCTATACATCTGCCCTTTTTCAAAGCATTTCTTCAGACAAGGACTCTATTTTTTCCTCTTTTCAGATGGTAAATATTTATCAAAACATAGATTTCAATCAAACTAATGTTTGAATGGAAATTGAGATACTAATGCAAGTTATTCCCTTCTAAATCAAATAGATTCATATCTAAAAGAGGTTGACAATAAGTTCTTTCAAAATTGACTATTTTCCCCTCTGTTAGAGGTGTTCTAAAAATGTTTGCAATTGAATAAATATCTTTACTAACAAATGGATCAGATTAAATTGGAAAATGGAAAGATTTGTACAAGTTATACCTTTTGTCACCACTTTGTGGAAATAATTAGGTATGAATATGTTAGATACCTGTGACTTGATTGGTGAAATAGTATCTCTCCCAAAAAGCATGTTATTTTACCTTCGCACAAAGAAAATATTTTGTTGCAAATGAATAAGATATTGAGGAATTATCTATACAAAAAATCATAATTCTTGATACGAGACTTTTCCATATAAAAAGGGAATCTTTTGTTATAATAAAAACAGAAGTGATGTAGATTATTCAAGATTCGAAGTCGATTTGCTTTATAAAAAGAAGATATCAATGAACTTCTATGAAATGGTTTCACGGGATTCAACCAATTGTCTTAATCATGGGATATCATTGAGAAATAGAAATCCGTGTTATCAAAAGATTTCCTGAGATTATTTCTAGCATGGAATGAGTCAATCATCCACTTTAGTATTTCATTGAACAAAAATAGTGATAATGTTCCTCCTTTAATCCAAAATTTCGATTTTTGGGAAGCATCATGATCATCCAAAAAAAGGGTTTTCATTTTTTCAAATGAACAATTTCAAGACCTAATGGTTCTAACAGCTGATTGCAGAGTGGATCATTTGAACCTTTCAATTCATAAATATGAATCTCGGACCTATGGATGGGGATATTCCTAAAACTCACAAAGAGAAAAGGAAGTAAGTTAGGAAAAAAGAAGGAAGTAACTTAGACAATAAGAAAGTAAATGACTTAGACAAATCTTTTTTATCAATAACCTCAGACCAATCAATCAAATATTAATTAATACGCAATCAATCGAACACTACTTGAAAAGGAAAATGGCTCTTTTTCTCAAAAATGAAACGTTATAAATGCTCCTGGAAATTCTTGCTCCTATTAGACCATTTGTATCTATGTACATTAGGATCCTAATTCATGGATCTCTTAGTTCGAGAAAGAAAAATAAAACGATCAAACCATTTATTCTATCTTTGTTTCAAATTAGATAAATTTTGGTTGATTGTATTTCATTATAGTTCTATGAGTTAGAGTACCATTTCCTATTTGATCCCTTTGAATTCCATATGTGAAGTTGCGATCGGAACTATTCATTAAAAAAATTGATTCAATACATTTCTTATGTAACCATAGGTGCCACATTGGATTTTAATCAAATTTTGGATCAATCCATATTGATTGACGGCCTCCTTTAAGTTGTTGCTAACAAATACCACTCTTTTTGTTTTGGATCTTCCAAATCATTCTTGCAGGAGATCCAGTCCTATTTTTTTTATCCTTTGATAAAAAGATTGATTCTCTTCATAAAAAATAGGAGGTAGAATCAATAAAGATTCTTTTTCGATTCATCGTTGGATTTGATGTAATAGGATGAATTGAGACAGTATTTTGTAAATATGTAATTATTTTAAATATATTAACTATTTCTTTATTTTTCAATCGCTTGGAAGGGGCAAAAGAAACATCTTGTTTTTTCTTCAAAAATTTTTGATCTCTATTGGACCTCTCAATGGGATTCGAACCCAGATGAAGTTCTAACCATCTATTAAAGAAAAAAGAACAAATGGATCTTGTAGGTTTCCCAAGAAATTCTTCAATTTCTTCCAAAAGCAGATGATTATTCATCTCCTTCCCACCTTCTGTGAATGGACAGGACATTAAGGAATATCTAGAAACATAGTTAAGGAGTCATACTGATTCTATCTCTATTCGTTCCATTTAAAGAAAGGAAGGATCCCAATGAATTGATTTTTCTTTTAGTTTTAGTTGTCGAATCTCTCTTTGATAGATCAATATGTGATATTCCGAATCCTCATTACCAATGGAATCAAAATGATCTCTAGATTGATCAGAAGATCCCTTCATAGAATCCCTTCCTTGAATGAAACTAGATCTTGTGGAATCGTAATGAATATTTGACGATATATTCCTTAAAAAATGATCCTTATTTACCAACCACACATTGTCTAACCAAATCTAATTATCTCTTGATATGTTCCTCAAAAAACCCAATTCGTGTAGATTATTCCCCCAACTAATGAAAAGATCTTGGCAGAATTGTCACATATGAAATTGAGCACAATTTTGCAAAGAAATAACCTACTTCTTTCTCGATAAGAGATGGGGAAACATGCTCAATATCATTTGATTGAATAGATGACCCAGCTCCTTGTTGTTTGAAGAACCCCTACACTTCAATTGGGATTTTTTCACGAAAGGCAAACATCAAATAACAAATCCAATCTTTCACTAAGATTTCAAATAGCTGTCCTGAATTAAAATTGATTAGGTTTCGCCCTTTCCTCAGAGAAAAACTATCAAACAATTCCCAATCATACTCCTTGTAGATCGGATCATTCATATAATGTACAAAAAGAAACTCCAGATATTTGATATCTTTCTCTTTTAATGAGATCTCAATTCCAGTAACAGTTTCATTAGATATCTTATAACTAGAATTCCTTTTTTTCTGATCCAATTCCTTCACCACCCTGAACCCCAGTTAGATTCAGACATGGTACACTTTTTAGTTATTAGGAGAACCTAAGTACTCTCTTTCAGATCTAAGAAACAACTCTCAGAGATATTTTTTCCTTTTGAAAGATACAGGAGCGAAACAATCAACCTATTGATATTAGAAGAACCAAAGGATTCTTCCAATATATCCTTTCTGAGTCCAGTGGAATACACAGGTATAGGAAGAAGCCTTGATAAATAGAGATTTTTTCTTTCGACCATCTTTCGATTGTTAATACGATATCTAAGGACCACTACTACAAATGGTACTACACCCTTGATCGTGAAATATCAAGTGCTTGTTGAACTCTTTGAATTGTGTAAACATAAGATACTCCAAAATTGGGAGTGCAAAAGTTTTATAAAACATTCCTAATGGAAAAAATGTGAATGAAAGATCCCATTGAGTTGAATTGGGTCCATAAATACAAGAAATAGTGAGAATTCTTGATCTCTTTTAATTTCTCTCTCAATTCAAAAATCTAGGATTTGAATTGATGTCCTTTCATTGATTCCTCCTAAATTGGATTGATTTATCCTAAATATTTCATTTCAATTAGAATCTGGTTATTAACCATGTGCGAGGATCCCCACTAAGCATCCATGGTTGAATGGTTAAAGCACCTAACTCATAATTGGTGAATTTGTAGGTTCAACTCCTACTGGAAGCATGCCAATGGAACCTTCCAATAAGTCTATTGGAATTGGCTCTTTATCAATGGAATCTCATCATCTATACATAACGAATTAGTGTGGTATATTCATATCATAAGATATGAATAGTAAGAACTAGCATTCTTATTGAGACTAGAACTCATAAGGAAGAAAATAGATTTATAGATGGAATTAAATATACAGTATTTACAGACAAAAGTATTTGAATATTGGGAAAAAATCAATATACTTTTAATGTCAAATCAGGATCAACTAGGCTAGAAATAAAGCATTGGGTTGAACTCTTCTTTGGTGTTGAGGTAATAGCTATGAATAGCCACAGACTCCCAGGAAAGGGTAGAAGAATGAGACTTATTATGGGACATACAATGCATTACAGACGTATGATCATTATGCTTCAACCGGGTTATTCTATTCCACCTCTTAGAAAGAAAAGAACTTAAATCAAAATACTTAATACCATAGCGATACATTTATACAAAAATTGTACCCCAAGCACACGCAATGGAACCATAGAAAGTCAAGTGAAATCCAATACATAGAAAAAATTTGATCTATAGACAGCATCACTGTGGCAAAGGTCGTAATGCCAGAGGAATCATTACTGCAAGGCATAAAGAGGGAGGTTATAAGTGTATACCATAAAATTGATTTTTGATGGAATGAAAAAGACGTATATGGTATAATCATAACCATAGAGTACAACCCTAATTGAAATGCATACATTTGTGTCATGCACTATGGGGATGGTGAGAAGAGATATATTTTACATCCCAAAGGGGCTATCATTAGAGATACCATTATTTATGGTACTGAAGTTCCTAAAAAATGGGAAATGCCCTACCTTTAAGTGTGGTTTGAACTATTGATTTACGTAATTAGAAGTAACTAATTAGGTTTACAACGAAACCTAGAAATCGATTACTGATCTAATTTGATTGCCTCCATAGGATAAACATAATAATATGGAGATGACAAAATTATTTCAAACACTGACAGAACCATAAGCGCCCCTTATTTCAAGAGAGGAAGATGAGTTATTCACATGTCAATTGATCGTCAGAGGCGAATTGAAAGTTAAGTAGTGGGAATTCTAAACATTTCATAAGGGAAAAATAAAAATAGAGATGACTCCTACGTTACCCCTAATATGTGGAAGTAGCCACGTATTTTATAAAGTCATTCGGCCTGAATGCTACATGAAGAGCATAAGCCAGATGAAGGAACAGGAAGACCTAAGATGTAGAAGAGCATAGCATGATTGATATTCCTACATATCTACTCATGTATTACTGTATTACTTTACTTCAATATACGATATCCATCTATATAGATATCATCATCTACACCCAGAAATTAATATGCTTTGGAGGAAGCTTGTACAGTTTGGGAAAAGGTTTTGATTGATTAAAAAGAAGAATCTACTTCAACCGATATGGCCTTAGGTATGGTCATACATAATATAGAAATCACATTTGGAAAGGTTGGACAATTAGCTAGAGCGGTAGGTGCTATAGCAAAACTGATTGTAAAAGAGGGGAAATCGGCCACATTAAAATTAACTTTTCGAGAGGTTCGTTTAATATCCAAAAATTGCTCAGTAACAGTTAGACAAGTAAGGAATGCTGAGGTGAATCAAAAAAGTTTGGGTAGAGCTAGATCTAAATATTGGCTAAGTAAGCATCTTGTAGTAAGAGGAGTAGTTATGAACCCTATAGACCATCCCCATAGGGGTGGTGAAGGGAGGGCCCCAATTGGTAGAAAAAACCCACAATCCCTTAGGATTATCCTGCACTTAGAAGATGAAGTAGAAAAAGGAATAAATATAGTAATAATTTGATTCTTTGTCGATGTAGTATATAAGAGAGAAAATAGAATTTATTTCTTTGTCTTTTCAAAAAAATAGGAGAAATTGACTGTGACACTTTCACTAAAAATCCTTTCATAGAAAATCATTTATTAAGAAAAATAAATAAACTTAACACAAAGGTGGAAAAAGAAATCCTAGTAATGTGGTTGATTTTGTTTTCATATGGGTGAACAATGGGAATTAAACCCGCGCATCATGGATTCACAATCCACTACCTTGATCTACTTGGCTACATCCACCCCTAATACTTTAGTTACAAATTAAAAAATCTACAAATTACAAAGAAGTTCTAGCATTTCTCATTGAAATTTTTCTTTCTTATTTCTTTATTCTTATAAGAATAAGATAAGAAAGAAACACAAAAAGAAAACATAAAAAAGGAAAGATTTCTATTTCGTATGTTGAAGTAAATAAAAAAATTATGTAAAGTTAAAAAATATTACTAAAAAAAGGATTAATACCAAACCTCTTGTTAGAACAATAAATTGGCTATTGCTTCTTTTTTTAGTAATATTTTTTTCAAAAACTCATACAATTAAGCTAAAGTATTATCCGTTTATAGATGGACCTTTAACTGCTGCTAGGTCTAGAGGGAAATTATGAGCATTACATTCATGCATAACTTCCATACTAAGGTTAGCACGGTTAATAATATCAGCCTAGGTATTAATTACACGACCTTGACTATCAATTACAGATTGGATAAAATTGAAACCATTTAGGTTGAAATCCATATTGCTAATACCTAAAGTAGTGAACCAAATACCTACTACAGGCCAAGTAGCTAGGAAGAAATGTAAAGAATGAGAGTTATTAAAACTAGCATATTGGAAGATCAATCAGCCAAAATAACCATGAGTAGTTACGATATTATAAGTTTCTTCTTCTTGACCGAATCTATAACCTTCATTAACAAATTCATTTTCTATGGTTTCCCTGATTAAACCAGAGGTCACTAGGGAACCATGCATAGCACTAAATAGGTAGCTGCCAAATACACCAGCTATACCTAACATGTGAAATGGGTGTATATGGATGTTATGCTCAGCCTGGAATACGATCATAAAGTTGAAAGTACTAGAGATTCCTAGAGGCATTCCATCAGAAAAGATTCCTTGACCAATTGGGTAGATCAAGAAAACAGCAATAGCAGTTACAATAGAATATGAATATGCAACAGCAATCTAAGAGCGCATACCTAGACAAGAACTCAATTCCCACTCATGACCCATGTAACAAGCTACACCAAGTAATAAGTGTAAAACAATTAGCTCATAACTACCACCATTGTATAACCATTCATCAAATGATGTAGCTTCCTATATTGGATAAAAGTGCAAACCTATAGCTGCAGAAGTAGGAATGATGGCACCAGAAATAATATTGTTTCCGTAAAGTAAAGATCTAAAAACAGGTTCGCAAATACCATCAATATCTACTGGAGGTGCAGTAATGAAAGTGATAACAAATACAAAAGTTGTGATCAATAAAGTAGCGATCATCAAAACACCAAACCATCCAATGTAAAGATGATTTTCAGTGCTAGTTATCCACTACAAAAGCGACCTTATAGGCTTTCGTTTTCGTATCTCTCTAAAATTGCAATCATAGTAAAACCTTAGTTTATTTAATCATCAGGGACTCCCAAGTACATAAATTATCTATAAATAGAAATAAACAAATTGAGGACTTGTTATCCAACAGTATAACATAACTTTTATGCCCATGTCAACCAAGAGCCCAAGGCATATCTTTATGATCTTATCTATCTAAATTCATAATAAATTTTTGAATAGAAAAAAATAAATTTGAAATGAGTTAAAAAAAGAATTCATATTTCTAGACATATAGGATTTCATACTATTTTAACAGATAGTTATAATGGGTTGCTTAGAACTCAGACCTGGAACTAGTTGGATGGAGTAAAAACTTGATTTAAAATAGGTAAAAAAAATCAAGCCATGCTTGTATGTTTCATTGCACACGGCTTTCCCTATGTATACATTTTACTCAACCCCTTCTATACAGAATCTCTAAGAAAGTTGAAAAATCAATTGCTCAATCCTTATTCGTATACTGCATGAACATTTCATAACAGAAATGAAAGAACTTTTTGTTCTCTCTTCGTCATTTACGGAGAATTTAGATTTAATTTACATCTTTTCATAACAAATTGTTCACGATTGACCAGATCGTTGATATAAAGAATATCCAAATACCAAACTTGCTCCTTATACATCTTTTGTGAAATAAAAGAGGCTACTAGTAAAGTCAAAGAAAGAACCTATTCTTCTTCCGTAAAAAAATTCTTCCAAGAAATCCGAGCCTAATCTTTTAAAAAACATAAAGTACTCTTGTGTTTACAAGCCAAAGTTTTAACACAAGAAAGTCGAAGTATATATTTTATTCCAAACAAACTTTTTTTTGGGATCCACTATAATAATGAAAAAGATATGTGCATATATACAAAAATCGAGCGATAATATCAAAATATGATGAATCATCCTAGGACGTGTTACTAATGGGATGTCCTTTTTTGTTGCAAAATCTTGCTTTTCCCAATGTTCCAATCAAAGGAATAATTGGAACCATTGAATCAAGTTTCTTCATAGTATTATCTATTATAAATGATTTTTCTATCATTTGACTACGTACCGCCGAAGGATTTTGACGTACACTTGACATATAGCCCAAAAAGTAAAGAGTGTTTGGATAATGAGTTTATATCGGTCTTTTCCAACTGAAACCACATATAAAAATGATATTTACATAAATGGAGAAAATAATCTTCCCATTTTTTTTATCAGAGGAAGTGTATACTTTAAAGCCAAAATGAATTTTACTTGATATCTAACATAATGAATGAAAGGATCTTTGACCAAACATAGGATAATCAGAAAATCATTAGCAAAGACTTCTATAAACTGTTCTATCTTTCCATAGAAATCTATCCGCTCAAGAAGGAACTGAGAAAATAATGATCGTAAATTAAAGGCTTGGTTATGGAGAAAAAAAGAATATTAATTTGTATTCATGTACATGAGAATTATATAGGAAGAAGAAGAATCTTGCCGTATTTTTTTGAAAAATGGATTCCCATTTTTTTGGAATCATAAGATTGTTCCAATGCCAATTTGGATAAACGAAAAGTTGTAATAATTGCAAAGAAGAGGGATCTTTCAGGTAGTAACGAAGGATTTGAACTAATTTTTCTAGATGGATGGGATAAGGTGTGAATCCATCTAATACATAATTTAAAAGTGGAAATTTATCCTCTAAAAATGGAAATAGTGAATGAATTGATCATAAATTATGAGATTTTACTCTTTTTGACCTGTCTAAAGTAGATACTAATTAGAGGGAAAATGGAATTTCCACAAGGAAAACAAACCCCTTTAATATCATTTGAGAATACAAATTCTTGTTGTACCTAAGAAATTTTTTTTGGTTGGAATTCTTTCCAGAAAAAAAGAAAATGATTCTGATGATAGTAAAACGATTAAACATTTTACAATTAGTAAATTAGATTGTTTGTTATAATCTCCATTTTCCAATAAAATGAATCTATTTATACCGTGATCATGAATAAGTATATAAATATACTCCCGAAAGATAAATGGGTATAGTAAGTCATTTTTTCGAGATCTATTTAGTTCTATTTGATATTTCTCCATTTTTAGTTTAAGTTAGATTAGGTTGAAGCAAATATTAGGACTTATTGGAGTTGTATCATTTTTTTGAGATCTATCTAGTTCTATTTGATATTTCTCCATTTTCATTTTCAGTTAGATTAGATTGAAGAAAATATCGAGACTTATTTGAGTTATCTTGTTGGAGTTATTAATATTTAAAATAGTAAAAAATGATACATAGTTAAATAATCCATAATTAAATGATACACAGTGCGATAGAATATAAACAAAGGAATAGAATACAAAATGAATAGATACCTCGGAAGTGAATAAACTCATCTATGGATTCTGTATCCCTTTGAATTGTTTTATTTCATTCTATTATTAGGGATAATAAGATAATTCAAAATCCTTTGCTTTTTTTCAAGTCAATCACTCTTTTGATTTTGGAAAACGTCTCTTTATCACTATACTCTTCCTTCTACACATTCATCTCCCCCCATAGTCCGCATAGTGCAGAATAACTAATAGTTAGGATTCATTAAAAAATAGAGAATCTGCTTATAGAAAAAGATTTTTGTATCATGCACTAATATATTTTTAACACCTAATTAGATTGGAAAATCATGGAAAAGATTTTCGTATCATACAGTAATATACTAATAGCTCGTGGCTTGTTTGTTTCCCTATAATTGGAGCTTTAGGGCTCCATCCATTTGTTCCACTCGACCCAAGCTTAAATTTATTTTTTAATGTTACGCACCAAGAATTCAACCAAGGTTGGGGGCCAATCCACTAAGAATGAAATATTCTCAGAAATCTCAATTAATATGACATGTTGTTTTTTCCATTCATTCCTTTCAGGATCAGTCGTGGTCATACAAACTATACTGACGGTATGGACGAATGCCTTTCTTCATAAAATGCATAAAAGATGTTAGTCGCACTTAAAAGCCTAATACTCTACCGTTGAGTTAGCAACCCAAATAACAAAAAAAACTTAGGTTATATAAGTACAATTAGAATGAAAAAAAATTTTGTATCATATCAAATCCAATAAACAAAGATTTGACTGAAGAAAAAAACCAAATCCATGGAATTGAAACTGAGATAAATAAATCCACCGATAAGATATAGTTATTCCAGATTAGATTATATTTCTTTGATGCAATGTTGTCAATATGAACGTGTTAAGAATATATGCAATGAAAAAAATAAGAAAAGAATTCATTCAATTTAAATAAAAAAACTCACCAACTAATACTCTAACTATATACTACAATACTATAAACAATAATATATATATATATATATACATATATAACGACAATATTATAAACAATAATAATAAAAAATATAATAAAAAAGTATATATA
>JANZXR010000164.1:39272-56793 GCA_027575705.1 Erythroxylum echinodendron | reverse complement strand
AAGTAAGTCAACTCCATCAACTTTCAAAAAGTTGACCAATGTTGACTTTGACTTTATTTATTAATTGAATCAAATTCGATTAGTTCTGGAAAAATTCCAAAGTCTTATACACATTCTAAATGTGTCTAATAAAAAAATTACAAAACCTAATTCTTAGGAATTATTTATTAATAAATAGGAAATGGCCAACACATCACATGTGTATGACACTTGTCACATTACTTCTAACACTAGTCAACCATTACATCATGCATGCATAACATAATCACTTTAATAGCAACTTTCATGCATATCATACACGTGGCATCATCTCATCCTACGTGTGCATGCATAAAATTTATAAAAACAATTTTGATAAAAATTAATATGAAATTTTCATGCATGCATGTTCATTATATTTCTAGAATTTCCAGAACTTCATACATGCATCAGGTTAAAACTAAATTCAAAATAAAATAGCAAATGATATTCAATTGCATTTTCCTTTTACAAAAACATAATGTAAATATTATAAACATTTCTGTGAAATAAAAATAAAAAAATTCTAGAATTAACAAAAAAATTTCAAAATCAACACATGCATTTAGTTTTCCAAAAATTCCCAGAAATCAACATATGAATAGTCTAGATATTAATTCAAAATAAAATAGAAAATGACATTCAATTGCAATTTACTTTGACAGAAACATAATATAACATCTTATAAACATTTCTGAGAATGAAAATTAGAAAAAAATTTCTACAATTTACATGAATTTTTCCAAATCAACTTGTAAGTCAGTCACAACCTAGCAAACACATTGCACATGTTCAATACATCATCTATTACATGCATAAACTTGCTCTGATATCACTGTTTGTTTTGCCATGGTTACATGGATCACAAGCATGTGTATGTAGTGTAATTGTTAGAATCAAGATTTCGACACCATGACAACCCAAAAATCACAAGATCATACATAAATGCAAGGTTATGTAAAGAACATGAAATATATAAACATTTTTACCTTTGTTTATCCTCCTTTCTTATTTCTTCTCCTTATTTAGGTTGTTGCAAACACCAAACCCTTCCTTGATCACTCATAAACATGCAAATATGGAAGATGAAACAATACGTAATGGTGTTAGAATACCAAACTTGATGAATTCGAGTAGATGTTCAAATGGAAGATAGATTAAGGTTATCTTGCATGCATTTGATTTATACAACAATTAAATAAATTGCATGAAGAAAACTCAAGAACTCTTCTCAGTCTCTTTAGAACTCTTTTAGAGCCTTTCTCTCTCACTTGAGTGTGTAAGAAGTGACTAAGCCTTGTGTACATAAGTGAAGAACTCACATATGTACTGATTCGTGCCCTCTGTCACGATCGTGGCCTTCTTAAAAAAGGACTTGCCTTCGACCACAATCCTGGCCTATGAGTCATGATCATGGCCTACTTAAATTTTTCCATACACACTATGTTTTTCATTTGATCTTTTATGCATGTGACCCTTAGGTTCTGGTTATTTTAGGCACTTGAATTAACTCTTAATTCAATCAAATAATGAAGGTTTTCACGATGCCAATTTGTCGGAGTATAAGTGGATTAACACCCAAACTAATCGATAGTTAATTATCCAACTTATGAATATTTCCATAGAAAATTACTATACAAGTCATCCTTTCACCATACTATACCCACTTGGTTCAGAGTATGGGCTACATGTCAGCTCCTACTAGTGTAACTACGTCACATCTAGTCTAAGTGATATTAGTTCTTATCCTAGGTTCTTATTACTCTCTTGTGTCATTGAAAACTCTCTTCATGACACACAGCTATTTTGGCCAAAGACTCCTAAGTAATGACCTCAACAAGAGGCCATGGGTATCAAATCCTTCTATCAGGAGTGGTGAATCCTTTATTAGCTACCCAATTAGCTTCGAATACTAATAGTTGTACCCAATCAACCCTAAGAGCGACCTCGTCTTGAGGAATGATGTCAAAGCACAAGATTAGTATCCAAGATATCCTTGAGTACCTTAAGTCTAAGGATATTAGAAACATTTCTATGATGAGATTAATCATTAACATTGTACATCATCTATATAATAATCTCATAGTGGGTTATTCGATGTAGTTATTAACCTTAATAAGCATCCACATGTTATCTCCAAACATCTCATGCTTACAGTTTGTGGGATCCATTGCTTGATCAATCATAGAGTATAACATGTGCTAGTTTGTCTGGATTAATAATGTCCTATCTTAATCTTATGACTAGGGATTATTTAGATACTAAAATAATTGCACATGATAGGAATCTCATTATCATAATATCATCATGTTTTCCTTTATGCTATGTTTTGTAATAAGGACTTCATTAATTCGATTTAAGATCAATATCAATTCATATATAAACGAATTTCA
Source organism: Erythroxylum echinodendron (assembly GCA_027575705.1). NCBI lineage: Eukaryota > Viridiplantae > Streptophyta > Magnoliopsida > Malpighiales > Erythroxylaceae > Erythroxylum > Erythroxylum echinodendron. Next base: position 54,382 of record JANZXR010000164.1, on the reverse strand, counting down.
AAGTAATGAAAAAAATGCCTTTCTCTTTATTAATCAAAATAAGTTTATACAAAAATGCTAAAAGTGATTGCCTTTAGAGCACTACTCTAACAAAAATCGGTCTATTTTTAGCATCATATCCATAGTTAGTGCATTCATCCTAGTTAGAAGCTCCAGCTCTATATCAAGGTCACAGTCGATATAATCACTCACATCCATACTTTCACTAGCATCCATATCGTCACTAACATCCATATCATCACTATCATCGATAAAAAAAACCTTAGACTTGTTATCCAGGAACTTGTTCAGAAATACTGTTATGAAAGGAACATAGGAATTGGTCTTCGGTATTTGACAAAACAGGATCGTCCCTTTCCTATAGAATCTATCACTAAAATACCCCTAGAAGGGGATAGTGTAACATCCTGTTACCTATATGGATAGAACAGTTATTTATGAGACATTTATATGACTTAAGATAAATGCACGTTAGACATAAGTTATTTGTGACTTACATATTGTTTAGGCACATTCATACGATTGTACATGCTTTCATTGGCATTTTCGGGTAAGTGGAATTACATATGGCTAATTGTGATCATGACAAATGGTGAATCAGTGGAGATAAATGGTACACGTGAGGGACATGCAATAGACCCACGTATTATATTGTTTAAGTTAGGAAGAATCCACTATAGTTTCCATTCTTCACTAAAACACTCCACATTGTAATTCTCTTCCCTGATCTTCATCACCGAATAGCAATTTAGCAGCTTTTTATGGTGTTGACTTCCATTTTATTGCTGAAGTACTTGTTAAGCAAGTAAGTGATTTTAATGTTGTTTCACTATATAAATGAGCATGTGCATGTTGGATATATGTATTCATGAGATTAAGAGAAAATTGTTATGATTTTCGAGTATGTTAGATGATGCTATGTGTAAGTTAGGATTGTTAATGCTCCAACATACCATTATTGTAGGTTATGTTCCTAAAAGCTTAGGTATGTATCCTATGGTAGTGGGATGTTGCAGATAGGGCTAAGCAGAGCAAAAAGGATTTCTCATGAGATGGGAAATGAAAACTATTCACCCCACACAAGGTACGTGAATAAGTGATTGTTTGATAATGAGCAAGAAATATACGTCTTTCTACTAAACAGAGGGGGATTGAACTCATAATTCATTAGATACTTTTTATGAATGTCAACTAAGTATCGTAAGTAAATTGCTCCCGGCTCTTTGATCATTTGATGTCCAGAGTCATTCTTTGACAAATTATCACTATGAGTTAGATTTAATAGAATTAGATCAATCCTTTTTTTATCATTAAGGTGGAGAACTGAACCAAGAATTCTCTTACTTTATCATCAATGAAATCACTATTCCCAACCAAGGATTCTATTTTATCATTAATCCAATCACTGTTTGCATTATTTCTTTTTTCTTATAAATGAATAAATCTCTTTACTTGTATGACTTAGATGTCTTGTATTTCTCAAAAAAGCGATTCAATTGATGGGATTTGGTATGATACGTATGAGATCGATGAGAATGATATTCAACAATTTCTTCTTAGAACGTATTGATTTAACCCCATAAGAAAGACCACAACCCTATAGCATGTTTCCCATAGAAGCATAACCCCGTATTGTTTCTAGAAAATGTCCTAATTGTTCCAAAGCAACTAGAAAGAGATTCTTTAACCAAAAAGAATTCAATTTAGATGTAGGATACCTATCCAAAAGTTTTCAGAACTCCATCATGTATGATGGAATCATCAAAGATTTAAACTTTTTGAGACAGGTTTGTAACTCACTATTGGCTCGGGAAAGGGAAGCAAAGAGAAGATGTGTATGAACAAGAGATCTAGCAACAAGAAGGAAAAGGATTGAATAGAGAAACTTCCGAACATTTGGCGATCTCAGATGGGTTGATATCAATGGTATCTCATTATTTTGATGAATCATTTCTTTGGACAAATTAGGATTATGTAAAAACTTATTAGAAATCTCACTTATCATATTCCATTGTGGAAGATACAATTTTTTCTAAAGAATTCACCATGATATATCTGATCCTTGCATAATATTATGAAAAATAGATACAATTTTTTTATTGTTACATAGTATCGGTAATAGGTCTGAAAAGATATCTAAAAATATCAAATTGAGATATTTGTACCCTGCTGAAGAAAGGAACCATGGCATATATGTTTGGAATAGATTCCATTTTGAGAGAGTTGAAAGAGCACTATCTCGTTGAAAGGTTCTATACATTTGCCCTTTTTCAATGCATTTCTTTGGACAAAGACTCTGTTTTTTCCTTTTTGGATGGTAAATATTTATTAGAACATGGAGTATGAATCAAACCCATGTTTGAATGGAAATTAAAATACTGATGCAAGTTCTTCCCTTCTAAATAAGATAGATTTATATCTGAAAGAGGTTGACAATAAGCTCTTTCAAAATTGTGTATTTATGCCTCTGTTAAAGGTGTTCCAGAAATATTTACAATCGAATAAATAGCTCTACGAATGAATGGATACGAATGAATTGGAAAATGGAAAGATTTGTACAAATTAGACTTTTCGTCACCTCTTTATGGAAAATCATTAGGTATGAATATGTTAGATACCTGTGACTTAATTGGTGAAATAGTATCTCTCTCCCAAAAAGCATGTTTTTTACAGCCGAATAAAGAAAATATTGTGTTAGGATTGAAAAAGATATTGAGGAATTGTCCACATGTAAAATCATAATTCTTAACACGGGACTTATCCACATAAAAAGGGAATCTTTGGTTATAAAAGAATAGAAGATATCAATGAACTTCTATGAAATGGTTTCACGAGATTCAACTAATTATCTTGATCATAGGATATCATTGGGAAATAGGAATTCGTGTTATTAAAAGATTTCCTGCAATTATTTCTAGTATAGAATGAGTCAATCATCCACTTTAGTATCTTATTAAACAAAAATAGTGATATTGTTCCTCTATTGATCCAAAATTTTGATTTTTGGGAAATATCATTACCATCTAATAAGAAGGGTTTCCATTTTTTCAAATGAATGATTTGAAGACCTATTGTTTCTAACAGCTAATTGTAAAGTAGATCATTCGAATCTATGATGAATCTCGGACCTATGAATGGGATATTCTAGAAACTCACAAAGAAAAAAGGAAGTGAGTTAGGCAAAAAAGAAGTAACTTAGACAAAAGAAGAAGAAACTTGGATTAGAAAAAGGGAAGTGACTTAGAAAAATCCTTTTTTTCGCTAACCTCAAACCATTCAATCAAATATTGATTAATAAGTAATCGATTAAACACTACTTAAAAAAGAAAATGGCTTTTCTGCTCATAAATGAAATGTTCCAAATGTTCCTAGAAATTCTTGCTCCCATTAGACCATTTGTATCTATATGAATTAGGATCCCAATTTATGGATCTCTCAGTTCGAGAAAGAAAAATAAGAGGATCGAACCATTTCTTCTGACTCTATTTCAAATTTGATAAATGTTAGTTGATTGTATATTTCATTATAGTTCTATGATTCAGAGTATCATTTCCTATTTAATCCTTTTGAATTCCATATTTGAAGTTACTATGTGATCTATTCATTAAAAAGAATTTCTTATGTACCTATATGTGCTATATTGGATTTGAATCAGATTTCGGATCAATCTATATTGATTGACTGCCTTCATTATGTTGTTGCTAACAAATACCACTCTTTTTGTTTTGAATCTTCCAAATCATTCCCGCAGGAGAACTGGGCCCATTTTTTCCTAATCCTTCGATAAAAAGATTCATTCTCTTCATAAAAAGAAGAGGTAGAACCAATAACGATTTCTTTTTCGATTCATCCCTGGAGTTGAATAGCTCATTCAAGAATTGTTTTTGATCCAATCGATAGGAATCAATAAAAAAGGCACATTTTTTATGATACACCAGATCTGGCTCGATTATTGATAGAGTGAATAGATCTGTCATTTCTTAAAAACTCTCTTCTGATTCAAAATCGTGGTGTAACATGTACCCACCCCTATTCCAATCATGGAATTGATGAAATAAATCAAAAAATATATTTTTATTCAAGAAAGAAATCTTATTAGAAATGTCCATATCCAGTTCATCCTTCAAAACCATATCACAACCTGGATCTAATGAAATTGGATGAATTGAGACTGTATTTTGTAAATATATAATTATTTTGAATATTAACTATTTCTTTATTTTTTGTTCACCTAGAAGGGACAAAAGAAACATTTTGTTCCTTTTTCAACAATTTTTGATCTCTATTGGACCTCTCAGTAAGATTCGAACCCAGATGAAGTTATGACCATATGTTAGAGAAAAAAGAACAAATCAATCTTATAGGATTCCTAAGAAATTTTCCATTTCTTCCAGAAGCAGATGATTATTCATCTCCGTCTCACCTTCCGTGAATAGCTGAGACATTGAGGGATATCCAGAAACGTAGTTACAGAATGAGTCTAATTTTATCCCTGTTTGTTCCGTTTGAAGAAAGGAATTTCTTTCAGTTTTAGTTGTTGAATATCTCTTTGATTGATCAATGTGTGATATTCTGAATCCTCATTACTAAAGGAATTAAAATGATCTCTGGATTGATAAGAAGATCCCTTCATGGAATCCCTTCCTTGGATAAAACTAGATCTTATGGAATCATATTGAATATTTGACGATATATTCCTAAAAAACTAATCCTTGTTTACCAACCACATATTGTCTAACCAAATCCAATTATCTCTTGATATGTTCCTTAAAAAATCTAATTTATGTAGCTGATTCCCCCAACTAACGAAAAGATCTTCGCAGAATTGCCACATATGAAATTGAACACAATTTTACAAAGAATAACCCACTTCTTTCTCAATAAGAGATGGGAAATATGCTCAATATCATTTGATTGAATAGTTGACCCAACTCCTTGTTGTTTAAAGAACCCCTCCACTTCAATTGGGATTTTTTCAGGAAAAGCCAACATGAGATAATAAATCCAGTCTTTCACTAATATTTCGAATAGCTGTCCCAAATTTGAATTGATTATATTTTTCCCCTTCCTTAAAGAAAGACGATCAAATAATTCCCAATCATAGTCCTTGCAGATCAGATCATCCATATAATATACAAAAAGAAACTCCAGATATTTGATATCTTTCTATTTGAATGAGATCTCAATTCCATCCATATAATATAAAAAAAAAAGAAACTCCAGATATTTGATATCTCTCTCTTTGAATGAGATCTCAATTCTAACGACAGTTTCATTAGATACCTTATAACTAAAATCCCTCTTTTTTCTGATGCAGTTCCTCCACCATAGCGAACCCCAGTCATATTCAGACATGATACATTTTTTAGTTATCAGGAGAACCCAAGTACTCTCTTTTCAAATCTAGAAAACATCTCTCAGAGATATTTTTTCCTTTCAGAAGATACAGGAGCGAAACAATCAACCTACTGATATTAAAAAACCTAAAGGATTCTTGTAATGTATCATTTCTAGGTCCAATGGAATTCATAGGTATAGGAAGAAGCCCTGTCAAATAGAGATTTTTGGTTTTCACTATCTTTCAATTATTAATACAATATATAAGGATCACTACTACAAATAGTACTACACCCCTGATAGTGAAATATTGAGTGCTTATTGAACTCTATGAATTGCGTGAAAGTAGGGTACTCCAAATTTGGGAGTCCAAGAGTTTTATCAAATGTTCTTGATGGAAAAAAATGTGAATGAAAGATCCCCCTGAATTGAATTGGGTCCATTAATCTAAGACATAGTGAGAATGCTTGATCTCTCTCAATTCGAAATCTAGGATTTGAATTGATGTCCTTTCATTGATTCCTCCTAAATTGGATTAATTTATCCTAAATATTTCATTTCAATTGGAATTTAGTTATTCACCATGTACAAGGATCCCCACTAAGCACCCATGGTTGAATGGTTAAAGAGCCTAACTAATAATTGATGAATTCTTAGGTTGATTTCCTAATGGATGCATGCCAATGGAAGCTTCTAATAAGTCTATTGGAATTGGTTTTATATCAATGGAATCTCATCATCCATACATAACGAATTAGTATGGTATATTCATATCATAACATATGAACAATAAGAAGTAGCATTCTTAGTAAGACTATAACTCATAAAGAAGAACATAGATTTATGGATGGAATCAAATATGCAGTATTTATAGATAAAAGTATTCATTTATTGTGGAAAAATCAATATACTTTTAATTTCAAATCAGGATCAACTAGGCCAGAAATAAAGCATTGGGTCGAACTCTTCTTTGGTGCTAAGCTAATAGCTATGAATAGACATCGAATCTCGGGAAAGAAAAGAACTTAAATCAAAATACTTAATAGCATGTCAATACATTTATATAAAACTTCTACCCCAAGCACATGCAATGGAACCATAGGCAATCAAGTGAAATCCAATAAATGAAAAAATTTGATCTATGGACAACATTGTTGTGGCAAAGGTCATAATGCTAGAGGAATCATTACCGCAAGGCATAGAGGGGGAGGTCATAAGCAGCTATACCATCAAATTGATTTGATGAAATGAAAAAGACATATACGGTAGAATCGTAACCATAAAATACAACCCAAATAAAAATGCATACATTTGTCTCATACACTATGGGGATGGTGAGAAGAGATATATTTTACATCCTAGAAGGGATATAATTGGCGATACCATTATTTCTAGTATAGAAGTTCCTATAAAAATGGGAAATTTCCTACCTTTGAGTGCCGTTTTAACTATTAATTTATGTAATTGGAAGTAACTAATTAGGTTTACGATGAAACCTAGATATTGATCACTGATCCAATTTGATTACCTCTACAGAATAGACCTCAATAGAAAATTAAAGAGTACTGGCAACAAGTGATTGAGTTCAGTAGTTCCTCATATAAAACTATTGACTCTAGAGATATAATAATACAGAAAAGACAAAATAGTTTCAAGCACCAACAAAACCATAAGCGCCCCCTTTTTCAAAGAGAGGAGGATGAGTTATTCACATTTTAGTTGATGGTCAAAGGGAAATTGAAAGTTAAGCAGTGGGAATTCTAAAGATTCCCTTAGGGAAAAATAAAAATAGAGATGTCTCCTACATTACCCCTAATATGTGGAAGTAGCAATGTAATTTTATAGAGTCATTCGATCTGAATGCTATATGAATAACATAAGCCAGATGAAGGAACAGGAAGACCAAGGATGTAGAAGAGCATAACATGATTGATTCAGCATATTTGGATTCCTATATATCTACTTATGTAGTACTTTACTTGATTATACGATATCCATCCATATAGATATCATCATGTACACCCAGAAAGTTGTATGCTTTAGAAGAAGCTTGTACAATTTGGGAAGAGGTTTTGATTGATCAAAAAGAAGAATCTACTTTAATCGATATGCCTTTAGGCACGACGATACATAACATAGAAATCACACTTGGAAAGGGTGGACAATTAGCTAGAGTGGTAGTTGCTGTAGCAAAACTGATTGCAAGAGAGGGGAAATCGGCCACACTAAAATTACCTTCTGGATATGTTAGTTTAATATCCAAAAACTACTCAACAATAGTCAGACAAGTAGGGAATGCTGGGGTGAACCAGAAAATTTTAGGTAAAGTCAGATCTAAATGTTGGCTAGGTAAGCGTCTTGTAGTAAGAGGAGTAGTTATGAACCCCTGTAGACTATCCCCATGGGGGTGGTGAAGGGAGGGCCCTAATTGGTAGATAAAAACTACAACCCCTTGGGGTTATCCTACACCTGGAAGAAGAAGTAGAAAAAGGAATAAATAAAGTGATAATTTGATTCTTTGTCGCTGTAGTAAATAGGAGAGAAAATAGAAATTGTTTCTTCATCTTTTCAAAAAAAAGGAGAAATTGACTATGACATGTTCATTAAAAAAATCATGTTGTAGCAAATCATTTATTAAGAAAATAAAATAAGCTTAACATAAAGGCGGAAAAAGAAATCCTAGTAGTGTGGTTAATCTTGTTTTCTTATGGGTGAACAACGGGAATTGAACCTGCAAATCGTGGATTCACAATCCACTGCCTTGATCCACTTAGCTACATCCGCACTTAATACTTAATTACAAATTAAAAAAATCTACAAATTATAAAGAAGTTCTAGCATTTCTCATTCATATTTTTCTTTCTTATTTCTTTATTCTTATAAGAGTAAGATAAGAAAGAGACATAAAAAGGAAACATAAAAAAGGAAAGATTTCTATTTAGTATGTTGAAGTAAATAAAAAAATATAAATTTAAAAAATATTCCTAAAAAAAGGAGCAATACCAAGCCTCTTGTTAATACAACAAATTAGCTATTGCTCCTTTTTTTTAATATTTTTTATTTTTTACTTTTTCAAAAACTCATACACACGAAGGTTGAAGTATTATCCATTTGTAAATGGAGCTTCAACTACTGCTAGGTCTACAGGGAAATTATGAGCATTACATTCATGGATAACTTCTATACCAAGGTTAGCACGGCTAATAATATCAGCCCAAGTATTTATTACATGACCTTGACTATCAACTACAGATTGGTTAAAATTGAAACCATTTAGGTTGAAAGCCATAGCGTTAATACCTAAAGCAGTGAACCATGTACTTATTACAAGCTAAGTAGCTAGGAAGATATGCGAGAGTTGTTGAAATTAGCATATTGGAAGATCAATCGGCCAAAATAACCATGAGCGGCTACGATATTATAAGTTTCTTCTTCTTGACCAAATCTATAACCTTCATTAGCATATTCATTTTCTGTGGTTTCGCTGATTAAACTAGAGGTTACTACGGAACTATGTATAACACTAAATAGGGAGCTGTTGAATACACCAGCTATGCCTAACATATGAAATGGATGCATAAGGATGTTGTGCTCAGCCTAGAATACAATCGCAAAGTTGAAGTACTAGAGATTCCTAAAGGCATTCCATCAAAAAAGCTTCCTTGACCAATCTGGTAGATCAAGAAAATAGCAATAGCAATTGCAATAGGAGCTTAATATGCAACAGCAATCTAAGGGCACATACCCAGACATAAACTCAGTTCCCACTCATGACCCATGTAACAAGCTACACCAAGTAAGAAGTGTAGAACAATTAGCTCATAAGGAATACTGTTATATAACCAATCATCAACAGATGTAGCTTCCCATATTAGATAAAAGTGTAAACCTATAACTGCAGAAATAGGAATGATGGCACCAGAAATAATATTGTTTCCATAAAGTAAAGATCCAGAAACAGGTTCGCGAATACCATCAGTATCTACTAGAGGTGCAGCAATGAAAGCGATAATAAATACAAAAGTTGCGGTCAATAAAGTAGGGATCATCAAGACACCAAACCATCCAATGTAAAGATGATTTTTAGTGTTGGTTATCCAATTATAGAAGCGACCCTGTAGACTTTCACTTTTGTGTCTCTCTAAAATTACAGTTATGGTAAAATCTTGATTTATTTAATCATCAGGAACTCTCAAGTACACAAATTATCTACAAATAGAAATAAAGAATTGAGTACTTATTATGCAACAGTATAACATGACTTCTATACCCATGTCAACAAGAGCCCAGGGTATATCTTTATGATCTTATCTATCAAGATTCATAATAAATTTTTGAATAGAAAAAAATGAAGTTGAAATGAGTTAAAAAAGAATTCATAATTCTAGGCATATCATATAGGATTTTATACTATTTCAATAAATAGTTATAATGGGTTGCCTGGGACTCAAACCCCGAACTAGTCGGATAGAGTAGAAAATGGATTTAAAATAGATTAAAAAAACCCCTTCCCAAATCATTCTTGCATGTTTCATTACACACAGCTTTCCCTATGTATTACTCACCCCCTTCTATACAGAATCTCTAAGAAAGTTGAATAATCAGTTGCCCAATCCTTATTCGTTTACTGCATGAACATTTCATAATAGAAATGAAAGAATTTTTTGTTCTCTCTTCATCATTTAGGGAGAATTTGGATTTAATTTACATCTTTTCACAATGAATTGTTCACAATTGACTAGATCGTTGATAAAAAAAATATCCAAATACCCACTTTCTGTATAACTTTCGTTACATAGAAGAGGATCTTGGTACAATCAAAGAAAGAACTTTTTCTTTTGTAAAAATTTCTTTCAAAAATTCTGAACCTAATCTTTTCAGAAAAAACGTAAAGTACTTTTATGTTTACAAGCCAAAGTTTTAACAAAAGAAAGTCGAAGTACATATTTTATTTGATACAACTCTTTTTTTAGGATCCACTATAATAATAAAAAGATTTGTGAATATATACACAAATCAGGCAATAATTTCATAATTCGATGAATAAGCCTACGATGAGTTACTAATGGGATGTCCTTTTTTGTTACAAAATTTCATTTTTTCTAATGTTCCAATCAAAGGAATAATTGGAACTATTTAATCGAGTTTCTTTATAGTATTATCTATTATAAATGATTTTTCTATCGTTTGATTACATACCATCAAAGGATTTTGTTATACACTTGAAAAATAGCCCAAAAAGTCTAGAGAGTGTTTGGATAATGAGTTTATATCGGTCTTTTTCGGCTAAAACAACACATAAAAATAATATTGACATAAATGGAGAAAATACTATTTCCATTTTTTTATTAGAAGAAGCATATCCTTTGAAGCCAGAATGAATTTTCCTTGATATCTAACATATTGCACGAAATGATATTTGACCAAACATAGGTTAGCCAAAAAATCATTAGCAAAGACTTTTATAAATAGTTCTAACTTTCCATAGAAATCTATCTACTCAAGAAGGAACCAAAAAGTATTGATCGTAAATAAAAGGCTTAGTTATGGAGAAAAAGAATATTAATTCATATTCATATACATGAGAATTATATAGGAAGAAGAAGAATCTTGGCTTACTTTTTTGAAAAATGGATTTCCATTTTTTGGAGTCATAAGACTATTCCAACACCAATCTGGATAAACAAAAAGTCATAATAAATGCAAAGAAGAGGGATCTTTCACCCTATAGCGAAGGATTTGAACTAATTTTTCTAGATGGATGGGATAAGATAAAATCCATATGATAAGTAATTTAAATGTGGAAATTTATCCTCTAAAAAAAGAAATAGTCAATGAACTGATCATAAATTATGAGATTCTAACTCGTCTAAAGAAGATAATAGAATTTCCATAACGACAGCAAACCCCTCTGATATCATTTGAGAATACAAATTCTTGTTGTACCTAAGAAATTGATTTTGGTTGGAATTCTTTCCAAAAAAAAAGAAAATGATTTTGTTGATATAGTGGAACGATTTAATGTTTTACTATTAATAAACTAGATTGTTTGGTATAAGCTCCATTTTCAAACAAAATGGATCTATTTAAACCATGATCATAAACAAGTATACAAATATACTCTCGAATGATAAGTGGGTATAGGAAGTCATTTTTTCAAGATCTATCTAGTTCTATTTGATATTTCTCCATTTTCATTTCAAGTTAGATTAGATTGAAGAAAAGATCGGAACTTATTGGAGTTATCTTGTTGGAGTTATTAATATTAAAAAATAGTAAAAATGATACATAGTTAAATAATCCATAAAAAATAGTAAAGATTAGATTGAAGCAAAGATCGGGACTTATTGGAGTTATCTTGTTGGAATTATTAATATTAAAAAATAGTAAAAATGATGCATAGTTAAATAATACATAGTTAAATAATCCATAAAAAATAGTAAAATCATCTATGAATTCTTTATCCCTTTGAATTGTTTTACGTTCATTTTATTATTAAGGATAATAAGATAATTCGAAATCCTTTACTTTTTTCAAGTCAATCACTCTATTGATTTTGGAAAAAATCTCTTTATCACTTTACTCTTTCTTCTACACATTCATCTCTCCCGCACAGTATGCATAGTGGAGAATAGCTAATAGTTAGGATTCATTAAAAAATAGAGAATCCATTCATGGAAAAAGATTTTTCGCATCATGCACCAATATATTTTTAGCACCAAATTAGATTGGAAAATCATTCAAATTCAAATTTAGAACGAAAGCTCATAGCTTGTTTGTTTCCCTATAATTGGAGCTGTAGGGATCTATCCATTTATTCCACTCAAAACAAGCTTAAATTTATTTTTTAATGTTACACACCAAGAATTCAACTAAGGTTAGGGGCTGATCCACTAAGAATGAATATTCTTAGAAATCTCCATTGATATGACTTGTTTTTTTTTCCATTCATTCCTTTCATGATCAATTGTGGTCGTACAAACTATACCGAGGGTATGGACGAATCCCTTTCTTTATAAAAATGTGTAAAAGATGTTAGTCACACTTAAAAGCCGAGTACTCTACCATTGAGTTAGCAATCCAAATAACAAATTAAAAACTTAGGATATATAGGTACAATTAGAATTTAAAAAATGATTTTTGTATTATATCAAACTTAATAAACCAAAGATTTTACATTAAAAAAAAACAAATCCATGAAACCGAAATTGAGATAAATAGATCCACTGATAAGATACAGTAATTCCAATTGGATTATATTTCTTTAATGCATTGTTGTCAATATGAATGTGTTATGAATATACGCAATGACAAAAATAAAGAAAAGAATTCATTCAATTTAAATAAAAAACTCACCATCACTAATACTCTAACTATATACTACAATACTATAAGCAATAATACATACATATATATATATAAACTACAATATTATAAACAATAATATAAACTATATATAATAAAAATATAAACAAAAAATAATATATATAATAATAAAACAAAAAATGCGTATATAATAATAAAATTAAATAATTAATAATAATAATTAATAATAATATAAAAATATATACGATAAATAAAAAACTCATTAAAATTGAGGGAAATACCCCATTTTTATATTTCGAAACGTAGTTCTATCATTTACTCACTTGATTTTTTCTATCCATCTTATATCAATTTCTATCAAATCCATTTCTATTAATAAGATAAAACTATCAATAAGATAAAAAAGATAAAAATATTTTTGTCGTTACAGAATAAGACAGTCTATAATTAAAAAAATCAACTACATTTGCCGATTTTTTGAATATGTTCAAATTTGTTAAAAAATAGGATTATGAAAAAAGTCATTAAAAATAAAAAACAAAAACTAGAGTTGATAAAATCCCAAATAGAACATTCTTCCCAAAGGAAATATTTAGTTTAATTTTCATAATCTTTTTTTGATATATTAATCTTGATTTGGATATATATAGAATAATAAGAATAAAAAAACTATACTTTGTGATGGAAGGATTCGAACCTCTGAATACCAAGACCAAAACCCGTTGTCTTACCGCTTGGCCACACCCCATTTATCTTTTTATTCAACCGTACTCAAAACTAATAATAGTTTTTTGCTTCGTCAATTCTCACCAAATATCCACGAAGTAGATTCTAATTAACTTATTATTTGGATTTAAATAGGTGTAGATAAGGTCGATGAAGATATACAATTAAACAAATGATTATAATATCAAATTCAATTAAAATATTGTATGAAAATAGAATTTTTCTATTCTTTTCTGAATTGAGAGAATTGAAGGATTTTTTATTGGGGGAATTTCTAAGTTTAAAGAATGGTTTTTGTGCTAACTTGCTAATATTTTATATCCATACTTTCTATCCAAAATAGATTATTTATATTTCAATCAAAGTACAATTATTTTCAAAAACAAAATATTTATTATGCTTAATCTTTTTAGTTTTATTTGTATCTACCTTAATTATGTCCTTTCTTCAAGCAATTTTTCTTCACAAAATTACTTGAAGCCTACGCTGTTTTGAATCCAATAGTGGATGTTATGCCAGTAATCCCTGTGCTCTTTTTTCTATTAGCCTTTGTTTGGTAAGCTACTGTAAGTTTTAGATGAGATCTTGAATATTGTCCTTCTTTACTACTATCCAAAAATAATACATGATCTTTTTTAATTGAGAAAAATTATAACACTTGATAAGATCAAATAAGTCTTATCGTATAAGGTATAGGCCCTTAATTCAAATCTGGAAGTTATTCTATAGATGCAAGAAATCTCGATTATACCATTTGCAGATTCAAGATTTTTCCCATTCCATTGAAATAAATTGTAATTGTATTAGATTCAAGTCCATTGAAATATCAAATTATAAGTATGAAAAAAAAAGTTTTGGCACCAAATGACTTGACTTTTATTAATATTAAAAATGAATTTAGAAAATTCTTTTGTATTTCTAGAACCCTTTTTATCTCTTGTTTTCAAAATATTTTGTGTTATAAAACTCAACTAAAAAGAGAGAATCTATTTTCTTTTTCAAACCAAAAAAGATTTTGGAGATTATGTAATGCTTATTTTAAAATCTTTGTTTACACAGTAGTGATATTTTTTGTTTCTCTCTTCATCTTTGGATTTTTATCTAATGATTCTGGTGCAATCCAGCACATGAAGAATAAAAAATAAAAGCTTTTCTTTGCTTTATTTTTCAATGTTTTGACCATTTTATATTATTCTACATCTTTATATATTAAATAAATGTATATATAAATATATTAAATAAAGCAAAAGCAAAAGGTTTGATAAATTTGAAAGAAAAAACCAAATCATCGACGGATGGAAAGAGAGGGATTCAAACCCTCGATACGAATAACTTGCACAACGGATTAGCAATCTGAAGCTTTAGTCCACTCAGCCATCTCTCCCAATTCAAGAAAAAAAAGTAATTAAATTGTTACATTACATAACACATAAAGTTGGAAAAAGGCCCTTTTTGATCTCTCTTTATTACTTTAATTGTTTTGTAATTTAATTCTAATTAATTAATTTTATATTGTATTTAATTACAATAAAATTAATAAATTAATTATTTAATAAATTAATTAAATTATATAAAATAAAATATATTATATTATATAATTATATATTGTAATTCTATTATATTTATATATTCCATATTCTATTCATATATTATAAATGTATTCTCTATTTATATATTCTATTTAATATTTATTAATATTTAATTTCCATTTTTTAACTATA
>JANZXR010000164.1:0-27261 GCA_027575705.1 Erythroxylum echinodendron | reverse complement strand
AAAAACACCTATTTGGAAACTATTTCAAGCAAATATTCATTCTCCCCTTTTTTTGGACAGAATATACAAATCTCTTTTCTTTTATTTTGATATTTCTGAGTTCATGAAAATAATGTTTATCAATTAGATATGTAAAAATGTCGAATTCAAGTATCATTCCTATTTTGGCATTTCTAATTACTGGAATTTTATCCCCGATTAACAAAGGGTCAGAGAAACTTTCTAGTCACGAATCGAGTATAGAACCAATGGGCGATGCTTGGTTATAATTTCAAATCCGTTATTATATGTTTGCTCTAGTTTTTGTTGTTTTTGATGTTGAAACAGTTTTCCTTTATCCATTTTGAAACGGTTTTTCTTTGTCCATGGGCAATCAGTTTTGATGTATTGGGGGTATCTATATTTATAGAAGCTTCCATTTTTGTGCTATCCTAATTGTTGGTTCAGTTTATGCGTGGCAAAAAGGAGCATCAGAGTGTCTTAGTTCTTGAATATTCCAAGAATAAGCAACAATTAATAATAATAATAATAATAACAATAATAATAAGAAGAAGAAGAAGAAACAATAAGAAGACAGTTATGAATTCCACTGAGTATCCCTTACTTGCTCGACCAAACCCAATTTCCATTATTTCAACTACATTAAATGATTTTTCAAATTGCTCAAAACTCTCCAATTAATGGCTGCTTCTCTATGGTACCAGTTGTTACTTTATCAATAGGCTCACGATTTGACTTTGATTATTAAGGACTAATACCAAGATCAAGTCCTAGATAGGCGGATCTAATTTTAACAGCCAGCACAGTAACCATGAAAATGGCTCCTTCTTTAGTGAGATTATATGAACAAATGCCCGAATCCAAATATGTTAATTTATACGGGAGCATGTACAATTATAGGGGAATGTTCAGTACCGATTTTTATAGTACTATTCGGGGAGTTGATAAGCTAATTCCTGTAGATGTCTATTTGTCGGGCTGTCCACTTAAACCAGAAGCAATTATAGATGTTTTAACAGAACTTCGTAAAAAAATATCTCAAGAGATTTATGAAGAGCGAATTAGACCTCAATCTGGGAATCGTTGTTTTACTCCAATCACAGGTTTCTTAGTGGACACACTACTCATGCTGGAAATTATGATCAGGGATTAATCTATAAACCACCATCTACTTCAAAGCTGCCGTCTGAAACATTTTTCAAATACAAAAAGTCAATATGGTCCCAATATTTAGTCAATTTAATATAGAAAAACAAAAGGACAAGTTAATCTTGATAAATTTCATCGTACATGTGAAATACAAATAAAGATTTATATAGAAAACAACTTATACAAAAAAGATGCAGGATCGTTTGTCCACTTGGCTGGTCAAACATGGGATAATTCATAGATCTTTGGGCTATGATTACCAAGGAATAGAGGCTTTACAAGTAAAGCCTAAGGATTGGCAATCTATTGGTGTCATTTTATATGTATATGGTTACAATTATTTTCGTTTCCAATGTGCCTATGATGTAGCACCGGGCGGGCTCAAGGAAGGATCCCAAATAATTGATCTTTTTTTTAGTTTTAGTTGTTGAATCTCTCTTTAATTGATCAATGTGTGATATTCCGAATCCTTATTACTAATGGAATCAAAATGATCTCTGGATTGATCAGAAGATTCCTTTATTGAATCACTTTCTTGAACGAAACTAGATCTTGTAGAATCATATTGAATATTTGACGATATATTCCTAAAAAACCGATCCTTATTTACCAACCACACATTATCTAACCAAATTCAATTATCTCTCGATATGAGTTGAAGAGAAATATCCAAGTACATGTTTTTTCTTTTAATAATCCATATTTGTAGCAATGAAATACTCTTCTTCTTCCCCAAAGTGATCACTGAGTTATTCCAAATATCTAGGATCTATATTCACCATAAACTATAAAGAACCAGAAAGACCTTGCTTACGTATCATTGGAAAGTGCATTAACATAAATACAGCGATAAGAAGAGGGAATACAAAATTGTGTAAACTATAAAAACAAGTAAAAGTAGATTGTCCTACACTAGCACTCGCACACAATAATAAAGGCGATCCTATTACAGGAATAGCTTCCAGCACGCTTGTTAAAATTTTTATTGTCCAATAACCAATTTGGTCCCAAGGTAAAGAATAACCAGTTATGCCAAAAAATGGAGTCAATACGGCAAGAACTACACCTGTGACTATGACCTAAGTCAATTCACACGGTCTTTTAAAGCCACCAGTTAGATACGCACAAAATACGTGCAAAATCATCATAAGAACTATCATACTTGCCGACAACCAATGAATTGATCGGATTAACCAACCAAAATTAGCCTCAGTCATTATGTATTAAACAGAAGCAAAAGCCTCGGTAATAATAGGACGATAGTAAAAAGTCATGGCAAATCCTGTAGCTACTTGTACTAAAAAACAAGTAAGCGTAATTCCTCCTAAACAATAAAATATGTTGACATGAGAAGTGACGTATTTACTAGTTATATCATTTGCAATCGCCTAAATCTCGAGATGTTCTTCGAACCAATCATAGACTTCATTAAGATAGGTAAACCAAAGGTACTCCCCCCTCTAAGAACCGTATATGAGAATTTCATCTCGTACAACTCAAACAGAAAAATCAAAATACTAGTTGAAATGGATGTGTGTGGAATATAAATTTCTTAATCGTATGATTAAACAATCTTTTTTGAAGATACGAAAAAAGAAAATTCTGCAAACTCCTTGTGGTTATAATGCCAAAATATGAAGTCGGCCCATTCATCTCTTGATGTTGGTTATTACAGGCCTCTTGAATCTTCTATTTACCCATTTTACTTTTCCTTGATTTGGTATTATTTTTATTTGTATAGAATACAATGGAATAAAGTCGTACTTTACTTTTCTTTATTATCTTTATTATTGACTAATAGGAATTTTCTTGTTAAGATCCTATAAATCGATCGAAACCTCAGATTCATACTAGAAACACGATGATTCAATAAAGCCTTCAAGATAAGTCCAAGGATTCTGTGAGTAAGAATCATTGTATCATCACCTATTTAATGAATAAATAACTCAAAAGAAAGGTTTCTCTTTTGATCAAAATAAGCATGGACAACAATTTTGAAAGAAGAAAAAACTATCAGAAACGAAAAAACTCTTTCCTTTTATTTATTATACATTCACTTTGTCCTTTTTTTTTTTGTCTTCTTTCCTATGTCCATATTTCACTCCCCGATGGGGGTTCTTTTCACCCTTCCCTCACGGTACTATTTTGCTATTGGTTACCCAGGAGTATTCAGCCTTGCAAGGTGGTCCTTGCTGATTCACATGAGATTCCATGTGCCCCATGCTACTCAGGTCAGAGCGTAAGCTAGTGATGCTTTTGGCTACTGGACTTTCGCCATCTAGGGTGCAGCACTCCACTGCTTTGCCTAACAGCACGACACTTGTATTACTCTCCCACGACCCCATTTTCACAGTTGAGGCTGCTCCCTTTTCGCTAGCCGTTACCAGGGCTTGACATGCCGTGAATCCTCTTGAAAGAGAGAGGTTCCTTTGGGAACATGGACACAGGTGGTACATAGCTGATGTCAGCTCGTGCCGTAAGGTGTTGGGTTAAGACCAGCAACGAGCGCGACACTCGTGTTTAGTTGCCACCGTTGAGTTTTGAACCATTAGCAAACTGCCGGTGATAAGTCAGAGGTAGGTGAGAATGATGCCAAGTCATTATGCCCCTTATGCCATGGGCGACACTCCAATGCATAAATGGTTGGGAGTTCAAGTTCTCATCATCTTTGATAAAATCACGCCCACAACGGAGGCATTCATGAAGTGCTCTATAATTCTTAGCGAATAACCCCAATAGAACTGTTTATGAAACTTTTTATCTAGACATTAGTAGCATAGTAGCATATTTTTATGCGGGATTTTTCTTCGGACAGAAGAAATAAAGTTGGTCTCATTGAGTTTGTGTTGGGTTATGCGAAGAGAATGGTTTTCTAATGAGGGGTATGGTGAAGAATTTGGTATAGGCATACCTCATGGATGGGCAGATGAGGTAGCTTCGATGGTTTTTTAAAGGGAATCAGTTTCAATCATTGGAGGATCTAATACCATGTTAAATTTGCAATAGGCTTAAAGGCCTACACAATGAGGAAAGTTAGACCACACACAAGCTCAAGTAAAATTCCATCATAAAACCAATTGGCAATAGATGGAACAGCCCACTAGGCTTATATGTTAGTCTTCTTTCTCCTCTTTCTTCGATGTGAGACATTCACATGTAAGTATTCTCAACACTCCCCCTCATATATGTCTCGTTTTACTTGGGCAATCTGGAGAGGTACATAAACAATTCTCATCAAGGTTGGATTTCTAATTGAAGTCAAATAGGGGCCCCTTTTGGGGCAAACAATATTGCTGGGCCATTTGCTCTATGCAGACTTCAAATTCTTTGCCAATTGCATAAATGATGGGCCCCCCTCCGAGGCAAACAATAGGCTAAAATTTTCATTGGCTCTGATACCATGAACAAACAGGTGAAAGGAAATAATTCTCCTTGTTAATTTACTCAAAATTTAGATTTACAATATATAGGTTGAAACTACCCTAATTCTAGGAAGTAAAAAGAGGAAAGAATGAGGGAATTATTCTTAACCTACTACAACTAATCAATCAAAAACAAGTTAGGAAATTTACAATAATTACAGCTAATCACGATAAATGCTATATCACATTAAATGCTAATTGCTCCACCATAATTCTCTCCAACAAAATCCACTACCACCATTGACTTGCTTCCCCTTCCAAATGGAAAGATGCCAATGACATCTTTTGTGTTTCTAAAGTGCCCTAGTATTCAAAGAATTGGTTGACATAGTTAGGTCATCACCAAGGTATGTGGGAACTTCAAGCTTAGCCAACTTGGAGAACAATGGCCATCCCCCTTCTGTGTTTTCTCAAAAACGCCCATTGAGGGCTTGTCCGCTACATTCATTGACAATGCTGGAGGATGGATCTTGCCTTGTAAGCAAGACTTCAGAGAATTTGCTAACGCCAGTCTCTAGCTGATGCAGTTTGTAATCGACGCCCAACTCCATTCTGCTCAAATTATCTTGAAGTCCCCTAAGACCCGCTTCTAAATTCTCAATTCTTTCCTTGTTCGTTGCCATAATGTATAGCTATAATACCAAAAAGATTGGTCCCAGTCAAAGCTATTTAAGAGATTTGTAAAGAAAATACTCTGCTTAAGGTGAGAATGAACCTCGTGACTTTATTAGAATTCTTATCCCTCTTTAATGGTAATTAGTAGAGTTTAAATACATCAAGGACTCAACTACTTCCCTAAACAAAAGGGGTAAATAACTAGTTTGCAAAAAAGTAGCCAACGATTATTGGATAATGGGAATATTCCTAAGCAAATAAATAACGATAATAACAACTACTAAAAATTTTAAGCCATAATTTTCACTCGAGTTGATATTCGTGGTTTATCACATCTAGATCAAATATGTCCTATTTAGTTCTTGTTTTTTAGCATTTGATAGTGTTCCTATTTCAACTCTCAATTAGCAAGAAATTGTACTTATCACCAGTGTGATAAGTAGTAATCACCACCACCATAACAATAAAAGAAAGCTTAAATGAATAATCAACATACCTTTGAACAAGATCATTAAAAATATATCTGACTGCAACATCTGAAAAGAATGAACTCCCAATGTCTAAATGGAGACCATTCCGAAGCGCATAGCAAGGTATTGACAACAAAGATTCGAGGCAAAGCCACTAAATTAGCCAAAGACTATAGGTCAATAACTTGCAAATTGAATGAATCCCATCCACACAATTTCTACGTGAATCAATAAAGAATAATTTTGCAGCCACACAAAAGATTCAAGAAAACTACTTAAGGTAGGATCACATGAATGATAATATCAACATTTTGATCACAAGTAAACAAGGGGGAAAAAGGATAGAAATAAACTAATGCCATATTGATAGTCACAAATTAAATCTTCCAAAATAACACTAACATCTAAGAATAATAATAATAATAATTTTAAAATTTGGCTCTATGCAAGTCAAGAAGCAAAAACAAGAACTAGTACCTAATGTCCAAGTACACAATATGAAAACAAATTAATTTAAAGACCTGATACCTTCCAATTTAACAAAACTGCCCGTCGAGTTCTCACTAGTACCCCAACTGTAAGAAGATTGTTAATATTTTGAAGAAAAGATAGGACCAACGAATCTAAACAACCTTTTACTTCTTTTGTCAATGGAAATAAATCATTTATGAGATTCAGGGATTGAGAAGAGAAGGTAAAAGCCAGTGCTCTGAGAATAGGAGCTAAAGCTTCATATGCTGCCAGCAAAACTTCACATCCTGTCTGATATATAAGAAGTAGATCAATGAATGATGGCAACAAAAAACAACTAACAAGTTCTAAATAGGCAAATAAATAAAGAACCTAGAAATAATTGAAGAAGTCCTATCAAGAAACGACACACCTCAGAGTCACTAATTGTGGATGTAGTGGTCTTCCAGAAGAATTTCCACGTAAAAGTCCATGCAAAATTCAGCTGAAGATTACTTTTATGTTGTGCACAGAACACTAAAGTAGAAGATATTGCTTGCAGTGATGTTATCTATTCAATCACAAAAGGAATACAGTTACCAAAAGTAAAAGACACATTTCTATAAATGTATGATGCAGAACTCACAACTAAAGGTTGTGGTCTGGAATGAAAAGTTAACAATTACAGAAGAAAAACACCATCACAAACTATATAAAACCAAATATGTTGAAGACAGAAAATCTTATATGAAAAGTTATCAAACCTTGAGATATTTTATTCAAATATAAGTTGATCCCAAATAAGACAAGCTGATTGGAATGTAGCAAGCAAAGAATATTGACACTAATTAAGGTTTTCTTTTTTAGAATTAACACTAATTAAGGTTGTTATAGTAAAGGCTTAAACTAAATGAAAACCACATTGAACATAAAAGAATGTGATCATGATAAGGAAAAATGTCATAAAATAGGATATATAACAGAAGAAAACAGAAATTAAGCAAAGTTAGGTCAATTGTATTATTGAGAGACTTACTAATTATAGAGGTAGGGTAATAGACATTAAAAATTTCCAATAAAAGTCCCTATTCAAAGTACTGACATATTGTCCCAAATATGAAAATCATCATGTATATGTAAATAGCATCAAGATTCTAGGGCTCCTCGAGTTAGTGTTTCATTCCCAGCTAGCATATTAATTCTTTAAACCTAGTCGTGAGAAGCCTTTTTTCTCGAACATAATATACGAACTGGTAGTAATATACAAACTGGTCATAAAACTTTTTTTCTAACTTAATGAAGATTATGATGACCTCTATATGTAATGCACAATTGTGTGAAACAAGTTTATGTGTTATATTTATTGTTGATTTATTATCATAATACAAATTCGTAGGTTCATCCCCTTTTATCTTATCTTTAAGTCATTATAAATGCTCCTCAAACATAGAAAATCACATAGAATTCGAGCATCAATTTGAACTCTACTTTAGGAGTTGACCTTGCTACCATGTCATTTTTTACTCAATCATGAGAAAAGATTACCTCATAGGAAAATGCAATACAAAGTGTATTTTCTATCCATTAAGGACCCAACAAAAATTGCTTCTGCAAAGTTGACAGAAAGCTTGCAAGAACGAGTTTTCTAAACAACAACCATAGGGCCTAGAAAGCAGAACTCCAATAATAGACAAGAAGATTTTCTTGTGAGTCATCCATTGACTAGAATAAAACATTTATCTGCTGTATTCCCAAATGGAGTAACACAAGGAAGATGGAACAATTCAGACCCATAGCTTGTTGTAACTTTCTTTATAAAACCATCACAAAGATTCTAGCTAATAGGCTGAGAGTGAGCCTAAGGAAGATAATTAGCCCAGAACAAAATGCTTTCATCAACGGGAGATCAGTGGGAACAAATATCCCACTATGCCAGCAACTATTAGAGGGCTATCACTCTAAGAATGCTAAGAGGAGAATGAGGAATTGCACAATAAAGATAGACCTTGCAAAGTCCTATGACTCAATCAACTGGAGCTTTCTTTTTTCTATATTGAAGGCAGTCAGCTATCCTCCTCTGTTTAGAAAATAGGTTGAGGAATGTGTAACTACTATTTCTATGGCAATCTTGGTGGATGGGGAACCTACAAAACTGATCAAAGCAAGGAAGGGCTTGAGGCAAGGGGACCCATTATCCCCTTACCTGTTTGTCCTATGCATGGAGGTTTTGTTAACTCTTCTTGTGAATACCATACGGCGGTACCCAAAGTTCCAGTTCCATGGTAGATGTAAAGGTATGAAGATCACACATCTAGCTTTTGCAAATGATCTCTTATTGTTTTTCAAGGCTAAGTAACTCAATTGATATAATGTCGCAAGTAATGAAGGATTTCCAATAGATTTCAAGTTTAGGATGCAATCCTCTGAAGAGCTATTTCTATTTATTTTACAACTCAAGTAGAGAGGTAGTATCTACATCTATTGAGATGGGATTAACACAAGGGCAATTACCCTTCAGATACTTGGGGGTACCAATTTCTCGAAGAAGAATCAATGTTGTGGATTGTAAACCTCTGTTGGACTCAATTCATGGCAGAATCAACATATGGAGCAATCGATTCCTTAGCTATGGGGGCAGGCTAAAGTTAATTCAAACAATACTGATCAATCTTACCACTTATTGGATCAACCATTTATCCATTCCCAAAAGTATCCTCAAGGAAATCGACAAGAGGCTTAGGGAATTCTTGTGAAATGGATCAAACCAAGGCAAAAGCAAAGCGAAGATCAGATAGGACAAAATTTGCAGACCTAAACAACAAGGGGGATTGGGCATCCATTCAACAAGGATTAATCATAGGGTAAGTAGGGGGCGAAATTTGTGGCAGTTGTGCTACAAAAAGGAGGATTTATGGGTGAAATGGATATACAATGTATTCATTAAGCACAAGAGTATCTGGATTCTACAGTCAAGACAGAATATGTCAGGAAATCTAAAAGAAATTATAGAGACCACACAATGAATGCAAAGTCAAGTGTTTCACAAGATTGGGAATGAAAGCACGTCATTTTGGTATGATAATTGGCGTTGTAAAAGTCCTCTATATAAAGTGGAGGAGGTACAGGCTTGAAATTAGTAGTGAATCTAACTACTAAAGTAAGTTTGCTTATTCGAAATAATCAGTGGATATGACCCTTCCACAACAGTAGAAGTCTCAGTCTCATCATGGAAGAGTTGCCACGATGTTAGGAAGGAGAGCAGGATGAAATTCAGTAGCTAGCAGATAACTCAAGGAAGTTCAACAAAAAAGCCTGTAAAACATTGTTACCGGCTACACAGAGTACAAGGCAGGAATGGGCAGCCTTAGTATGGGATAGTGATCTTAACCCAGCTCATTCATTCATGGAAGGGAATCAATGGAGGGTTGCTTACAAGGGATAAGATCAGGTTCTCCACTAGCAATTTAAACTGTGAATTATGTAACGCAGAACTAGAAAGTTTGGAACACCTAATGATTACTTGCAGGCATACCAGACAAGTCTGGGATCGGTTGCAGAATATACTCAACGTGACCCGACCAACGGATTGTTGGAGTGAAACTATTGCTTGGCTGGAGAAAATTAGAGTGCATAATGCTACTGATCTAAAAGCTATTAACTGGTGTACTACATATGGAAAGAGCGCAATTGTAGAGTATTCAAAAAAAAAAGAAGAATTAATGAGAAGGTTTTTTAGGCCATCCCTTCATTGCAGATTGGCCATGTTAGCTAGAGGAATAGCTGCAAATCTAACAAGTAGCATGAAGAGCAGATGGGGATTGGCCTAATACTATACTAAGTGGTATCGAAAGTTCCCTTGATCTCAAGATGTAGATAATTACTAGGAACCTTAATTCTCTATAATCTAGATTCTATACATTATACTTGTTTTGTTCTCTAAATTGTATATATTTGTTATAATGAAATCTATTAATTTTTGGAAAAAAAGCAGCAATTTTAGTTTTATGTTTTAGTCATCGTATAAAAATTTCGGAATATTGTCAACTTCAAATTTAACAACCATTGACTAGTCAATATTCCCAACACAACCATAACTTTCATTGAATATTCCCAACACAACCAGGTATGATTGTAACTTTTATTGAATATTCCCAACATAATCAAGTATGATCATTAATGAAAGTTACAGATCATTTTTTACATAAAAAAGTAGGAATTTGAGAAAGACCAGAAACAACAATATAAATTAAATAAAATGATCGTGAAGGTTCATAAAGCTTCTAAGGATAAATATTTTTATGATTTTTTGACTAAATGCAATGTTAATAGTGAAAAGGAAAAAAATCAATAACAACAACAATCTAATAAAAATCTCGCGAATAAGCGGGCTCTGGGAAGGCCCATTAGTATGTCGCCTTACCCCTAATTAGTAGAGAGGTTCTTTCTAAACAAAAATATTTCTCTATTTCCGAAAAAGAGAAAAATCCATTCTTTTAAACGAGAAAGGAAACAATTTTTGAAGATAGAAAAAATTAGGGTCTACTAGTCCATAATGTCAAAGTAGTATTTTTATCTTTAGCAAGGATAGATTTTTTTTTCGAAAATTAGTAGATTTCATGATAAGAAAATATATACAATCTAGAGAACAAAACTAGTATAATCCATAGAATCTAAATTACAGAAAATTATGGTTCCTAGTAATCATCTACATCTTGAGATCGAGGGAACTTGCGAGACCACTTAGCCCAGTATTACTCCAATCACCATCTGCTCTACAAGTTACTTGTTAGATTGGCAGTTATTCCTCTAGCTAACATGGCCAATCTGCAATGTAGGAAGATGGCCTTAAAAACCATCTCACTGCTTCTACTTTCTTGTTTGAATACTCTGTAATTGCATTCTTTCCATATGTAATACACCAAGGCTGCCCAACTTCACCTGATAGCTTTGAGATCAGCTGCATTATGCACTCTAATTTTCCCCAACCAATCAATAGTTTCACTCCAAAAATCCGTTGGTCAGACAAGCAAACCTTTATTGATTCCCATCCATAAGATGAATGAGTGAGCTGGATTAAGATCACTATCTCATACTAATGCTGCTCACTCCTGCCATATGCTCTGTGTAGCCTGTAACAATGTTTTAAAGGCTTTTGTGTTGAACTTCCTTGAGTTATCTACTAGCCATTGAATTTCATCCTGCTCTCTTTCCTGACATCGAGGCAACTCTTCCATGATGAAACTGGCACTCCTACTATTGTGGAATGGCCATATCCACTGATTATTCTGAACAAGCATGCTTACTTTAGTAGTTGGATTCACCACCAATTTCAAGCCCTGTATCTCCTCCACCTTACATAAAGGACCTTTACAATGCCAATTATCATAGAATTAATAATAATTAGTCCATGAGACCTTTCATGCTTGGAGACTTCTTCAAATACTCATTCTAGGATTGCCAATACACAATATGAATCAAATAAAGTGACAACAATTAGAATCTTTAGATAGTTTGCTAACGGACAAAAGAATGCATGCAAGTTTGGGTACATCTAAAATAGATTTAAAGGATAGAATATTTCACAAAATAGCCATATCGTTGCTTTAGGTGAGAAAGACCCATCTGAAATACGTATTTTTTCATAACTTGAACAAGGAAGATAAATGTGAAATAAATTTGAAAAGCTTGTCATGGAGTCGAATACTCTAGAGTCAATGATCCTAGAGTAGAAGTGAGAGATATAGAGTAACACAATAAGGCATTTAACTTACTACCTATTTCTGCCAAAGAAGTATTAGGAGTACCAGATAATCTGGAACTGGATTTGAGCAATTTCAAGATTTGATACACCCATTATGGACTGAAAAGGACCATTTCAACTTCATCACAATAGGATATCTTTTGACTTTTTCTACAATTTTACTCTTCCAATTGTCTAGTTTTCCATAAAGTTTCCAACAAGTTTTACTAGTAGGCGTTGGCTTGTTGCAATGATCACAACAAACATGGTTTTTACCATCAGGTTTCTTTCTGGTCAACGTGTCTTTATGAGTATTTATGGCTACCAGTAGAGTTTTCTTTGTGCTGCCTGAAACCTTCTTTCCTAACACCCTAGCATACAACTCTCTTCAAGATGAACCTCGGGAAAAACTTCACCAACAGATGGAAGGGGTTGTCTTCCAATTATTCATCCCTTAACCTCATCAAATTCCATATTAAGTCCTACGAGAAATTTGAAAATCTGGTCATCCTCCACTTTTCCTTGTAATGGTTGCAATCCTCAAAATATTTTCATTCATAAGAATTGAGTAAGTCCAAATCTTGCCACAGAGGTTTTAAAGAATTAATATAATTTGTGAAGTTGTTCCCACTTTGGCGAATCTGTCCAAGTTTCGACATTATTTCATATACTTGGGACTGATTTCTCAATTCATAATATATTAAACTAATATTAACCCACAATTCCTTTGATATGTGATAATACATATAATTGGTATCCTCCATAGAATTTACTAACCATGTCAATACCATAGAGTTTTCCACATCCCAAACTAGATAGACGATCATCCAAGTCACTAATTAAATTCTCAATCTTTCCTTTGACTCAAATGTTCCTACGTACAGATTGACACCAACACAAAATATTGTCTCCATAATAAAAAATGTACATGAGTCTGAAGATAACTCATGAGGATTCTATTTCTTATTGAAAGAATCCTTAGCTTCTGGGGGAGGTTGATGGATGAACAAGAGACGATGTAGCATATGATATAATTTCAGACATGGTGGTAGGACAGGAAAAGAAAACAGCTAGCGTTTGTTGTTTAGAAAAAATTGGTTGGCTATAGTGCCAAGTAAATTGATATAAACAAGAAATTTTCTTGTATTGCTGCTCTTTTTACAATGCGCTACTTTCGGTATATATAGCTACATAATCATCTAAATTAGGAAATTATAACTAGAAGATTATACCTATAAATCTTCATATATTTAAAGTCTTGATTAAAGCCCAAACTTCAATATTTACAGCCTAAAACAAATGTAAACTATTCTAAAGGAATATTTCATCCACAATATTCCAAAAGGAATATCTCCTAATCCGACAAAGTATTTACACATTGTCCCTAAATTGGTAAGTTAATTACGGGAATCTTTCTATATAAGATAATTGTATCAAGGCTATCCAACATATACCTTATTTTTTAATAAAGGAAGGTAACAAAGTAGAAGTAGTAAATACACAAGGCATTTTATAAACGTGATATGGATACCCTATTTTTGAATATAAGGGAAGGTTAACAATGTAAAAGTAGTAAGTATACAGCCAATTTCTACAACATCAAGGAGACTCTCAACTTCCAGAAAATAGAGAATCAAACGACTTCAAGAAGATTCCATTAAATGTGTCAGAAAAGAGCTATTCAAGCATGGATCAATCCATGCATGATAGTTCAATATTTCTAAAATGATCAAGTTCCACAACCAAAAGAACTTACAGCTTTCAACACACAAGTTGTGGTCAAAGAGGACAATCGTCGTTGACTAGGACCTCCAAGTTTGCCTCTCACAGAATTAGGCAGAATAGTTCCCTTATCAACATGGGACCAGAATATGGAACAGCAAATATTAGCAAAAGAGACTAGCTTGTCCTGCATATCAAAAGAAAAATGATAGACAATAAGGAAGGTTGTTATTTACTATTAACTGTAAATTGCAAATCTATCTTTAAATTAGAGGGAATACATATGCACAAACACAAATGTAATATAATGAGATTGACTCATGTAGTGAATACCAATAAAAGCATAATTATGTTGGATAACTTCTCATACACCACAGAATATTCTGCATAAGCCAAAACTTCCACTCTCCCTGTATGTAATCTAGATCTCATTTTGCTACCATGTTCAGCTACATTCTGTCGCAGTGTCCGAATCTCCTCAACCAAGCTCACAGTAAGAATCAAAAACTTCACAGGTGACAAATGTGAGCAATTTGTTTCGAAGCAATCTTTTCCACAATTTTGAATAAACTGCAAATATCAACATAAACATTGTTGGAATAAGCCAAAAACAACAGAAACACCTACAATGAGAAGTGCTACATTTTCTAAATTGCAAATCCATAGAAGACAAGGGCAACCATAATAATAACAACAATCTAGACTAGGCTATATTAGCAGTGGGTTTACCGCATAACTAGTAGTTTCTTTCCTCCTTTTAATTGGTAAGAGAAGGATTTGCTTTCAGGTTCTTCTCAATCATTAAAGTCTCTCATGCACATTGTCCACACATGACAACAACTCTAGAAAAAACTATTTAATACCGGAAAATAAACACATGCATATATGCAACGTACAGCATAACCAAATCTCTCCATAATACCATTTACACATTTATGGGCAAACAAACTGCAGAAACTAATTTCACAGAAAGAGACAAATATAGAGATTTATGCTAACATAATATGTAAAGCAGTCAGCAATAGTATGGCAATAAATGGTCAAAACAAACCATCAATAGAGGTGTCAACTGATGTTCCTTGCGCATTGCAAGAAAAAGGGTTCTCGCCCATCTGTTTGCTTCAGCCTTCCATGCATCTAGGTCTTCATCATCAAAAGTAGCATCAGCACCAATTGAATATTGGGAACTAGTAAACCATTTTGGGAAGTCTTCAAGAGATTTCAGAAGCTTGATCTCATCACAGTGGCTACTGGGGTTACTACAATCATTTTCATATCCCCAAAGCCATTCCTGTGTTCTTCTTCTTAAAGAACCTTGGAGAGCGGAAGATCCATGAGAAATTTCAATGATAATGTGTGAATGTTCCAATGTCAAGACTTATTTTAACAATAACTTCATCAACTATGTTACAAAATTAGCATGAAAACCTATTGGAGACAAATAAACAAACAATTGCAGGAAAAATTTGCAAATTACAGCGAGTATTCAACGTTTGTGATCCAAAATACGTAATAAGGGGAACAAACATAAGGCATGGATATATGTAAAATTAGAACACTAATCAGCAATGATAAAACAAGAATCCTAAGAAAAAAACAGAGGTTGATTCTCTTTGGTTTACTAGTCCTCTAAGATAGAATGACAACCATGCATTCTTTCAAGAGGCAGTTGATATGTATTCAATAAAAGGAAAGAATTCAGAAAATACAAAAGCACAAGTATGCTTTTTCCCAAAGAACCAACATGAACCAAACTAAAAATTTAAACTATTTACTTTCTTTTCAAATTCCTGTCTGTAACATGAAATACACACTTGAGATCCATAGAATTGGAATTCATACTTTCAATCTATTACCGGTGTGTCATACAAAATTAAAATTTCAATTTCTCACCCACATTCGCATAATTCAAAAATGATAAAATTCCAATGCCTAAGTTATGAGAAAAGACTTGCAATCCCACACAAGTGAATCTTCACTAAAAATAACTGTATCTTTGTTCCAACTTTAAATAATATAATTGTTTTAAAGATTTGAGTTCATAAATTCAAGTATAACTTAGGTCTAGAGATTCTCTTCTCGCATATATGAACAAAGAAAATTGTCAAACAAGTATCAGCTACACCTATAAATATAGAAAGTATTTCTCCTCCACATCAAGGGACAAGCATCAAATAGATCATGGAAAAAAGTTAAGGTAGTTGGGGACATGGTGAAAATAAAAACAATTAGAAAGATAAATAGTCTTAAAACAAATCCGTTAATGAAGCAAAAGGTAGACGGGTGTTTACGTAAATTGCTTTCATACCATCATAGTCAATAAACTCTCGAGGAAATGCTGAAATAAATTGCAAAAGAACTTCAAACCGAACATTGATTGGCCTAACAACTGAAGCAGCCGCTACCAGGACTTTCTCACAAACTAGAAATACATTAAGGGCAAGAAATTAATTATACTTGGTGTTGAAAAGATAAAGATTCTGATTTTAAAGCATACCAAGCAAATAATTATAAGCGAAACAGTTTGAGATCAAAGACCTTGAAGACGATAATTAGGGTTGAAATGTTGCTTGCTGCTCTCAATAACAAATCTCAAGGCATCTAATAAGTCTATATTCATATTTTGATCTAGCACATATTCCACAGGGTATTCTTCTTCAGCCCATCCTAGGTCACAATCACCTTGAATTCTGACTCCACATGCAGCTGAAGCAATACACTCAGCAAGACCCATCAATCCAGCTCTACCAAAGGAGATTTGTTTGGCAATTGATGCCAAACTATGCAAAAGAGCAATCCCTTTCCTGTAACAACATACGAGGGTATTTGATTATATACTCACTTTTTTTTTCCCACGAAGCAAGTCTAATATACTTTGGATTGATTCTCAAGTTGTACCATCCTTCATGGAAAAAGTATAACAACTAAGGATATTATTATGCTTAAGAAAACCAAAATTATAAATCTAGACCTATAGAAAGCTTTTTAATTGTTTTGTTATATAAGATTTTAGGGCTAGAATTTACAAAATAAGGAATTAATAAAAAGAAATGATTTAGGAGTCAATCCTAGAATTTGTATCAAGAACTAAGAGTCGTAACAAAGCTTTGAAACAAACAAAACTATTGGAATCACACCAACTACTTTCTAGAAATCATTTCTAGAGCTTAGAAAACATTTTGAGTATTTACAGATCACTCTTATTGAGAAAATAAAGTTCCACAATTTGAAAATTTAGTGTATCGCGCTCATACAGAAGGCAAAAAAGTTTCACAAAAATAATTAATCTATGTTATTTCTTGCAGTTTGGAAACTTAAACATAAATATAAAGAAGTCTTGAAACCCTAATCCTAACAGAATAGGAAGCCTAACTAAACTTTCAAAAAATAACAAGAAGATCCTATTTAATAATGATTTTTATTACATCTTAATAAAATTGAACCCTAAACTAATAAGGACATATTTAGCCACAAATACTTCCCTTTCCTAATAAGGAGAATTAAATTAATTATTTTATTTTGCATTATTATCCCAAGCTTGATTAGAATCAACCTCAAACAATCAATCGTTGCCATGCACGTCTTTTCTTCTTTTTGTCCTATCAGTACTTTATTTTTTTAAACTAATATTAATAAACTTGTATAGAAGCCACAACAAAATTAAGACCTTGTTGATCTAGCATGGGACAAATTTTGCTCAATAATCATAACATGTTTTTATTGCATAGCCTCATGGATATCAACTTCGATCATGATTATTCATCTCCTTAAATTAATCAATAGATACTACAATTTTATTAGCAAGAACTATTGCTCTAGCTTGCTCCAAAAACCTTAGTGCTTGTAGGTGAATCTCATCATATTCTAGTTTAGTTGTTTCAGTTTGGTGTTTAGCTTCTATTGATTATTGTCCAGTTGATTCACTTTCCTTTATAATAGCTTTGATCTTTGATTGTTGGTTGTTTTAACCTTTATTGATTTATGATCAAGCACTTGTTATTTGTTTGCTTCATCATACCTTACAAAGTTGTGAATTGTCAAAGTCATACTTCAACTTAGTCCAACCTTCAGAAAATTCGTATGATCAGCTCATCTTGCTCTTAATTAATAAATAATCTCCAACACATTATTCCACTTCAGATAGTCATTATTGAACCAAAGCTCAATATAGCACAAATAAAAGACTAATAATTAATTTAAACATGTATGAATTGAAAATCTAGGGGTGCTAAAGAATCAATTAAAAAGGATAAGATCCAGCAATCACGCATACCCATCACTCACAGGTTTTGTATCAAGAACTAGGAACCTCAAAAGGCTTTGAAACAAACATAAATATTGGAATTACACCAAAAAAATTTTAGGAATCACTTCTAGAGTTTAGGAAACACTACTATTTAAAAATCATTCTTATGAATAAAAAATTGTTCCACACTTGAAAAATTATTCTATCGTATTTCTTGAACATTTTAAACAAGAACATATAAATAGAGAACTCTAGAAACCCTATGATGTGGAACAAATAGAAGAATTATTAACTAGTAGCTAAAAGCATAAAATTAGGAAGTGTGGCTGATATTAGGCTGCTAGAATATCAAGTCTAAAGGCTGTGTTTAGGCTAAGAATGTAGCTGGAATTTTAAGGTTTGATTTCTAGAAATTTAGATTTAGGATATCAGGTTTAAGATGGCTGGAATATAGGTTTGAGATGGCTTAGAATGTAGGTTTAAGAGGGCTGGAATTTTGGTTAGGGTCGCTAAAATTTAGTGAAGAACACAAAAAATGGATAGTAAGAAACTAGGAATCACTCCTATGGTCTAAGCATCACTCTTAGAAGAAAGCATCATACCTTCTAATTAAAAACTCAAGTTTGTAAAACAAAATCCATATTGCTTGTTATTAATGAAAGGCTAAGTACATAAATATAGAGTTTTTAGAATCCTTATTATAGTAGGAAAAGGATTTCTAATTTAAATCTTATTGTAGTGGAAATCCTATGCAACTAGGATAACATATCTAAATAAGAATAACATGATACTTCTACTTTCTATCTAATAAGGAAACCTGATACAATCTAGATTTCAGCCTTTATCTTTGATGTTAACACAATTTCCAATCCTCATCCCACCAAATTAAAGCTTGTGATTGATTGATCTTTCCTCTTTTATTTCTCTTATAAACATTAAGTTCTTTTTCATAACCCTAATTCTAATGGAATAGGAATCCTAACTAAACTTCCAAAATGAGAACATAATTCTATTTAATAAGTATCTTATTATCCCCTAATAGCCTTAAACCTTAACTAATATGAAAAATTTTTAAATAGATATACTTTCCTTTTCTAATAAGTTGAAGCAAATTAATCTCCTTTTGAGATAATCAATCATAAAATGCCGAACCTTTTAGACTTTTTTTCAATCTAGTGCTCAAGATTTAAATTTTTTTAAAAGGGACCAATCTTTAAAACCTTAACAATTCAATTCAAAACATTTTGTTCCATCAGCAATTTGTGGATTTGGCTAACAAATTCTTTATTTTTTCATGATGTGTAGGTGCCCATTTAAAAAAATTCACTATACTCCAGTCAAAACAAAGCCATTATTTTTCAAGGTGGGCATTTACATGTCATAAAAAACAAAGATTTCGTTAGCCAAGTTACTAAAAAACTAATGATTTGAACTGAATTGTTAAGGTCTTAAAAAGTTGGTCACTCAATTAAAAACTTTAAAAGCTTAAGCATTGGATTGAAAAAATATCAAAAGATATGGTACTTTATGATTGATTATCCCTTAATTTTTTTCCTATACATCATATAAATGACCTTGAAATTCACTTAAACAATGATTTGAGCTTCCATGAAAGACAAACCATTTTCATATTCTTTCCAAAGCTATGAATGTGAAATTACCAAAAAAACACCAAAGGTAATACCTTCTACTTTTGGAAGTTGCATATTGATGCATAAATCGTGCAGCACCTTCAATTGTTTGTGAAGTATAGACTCCTTTTACACCTAGAAAATAGGCAATAAAGCATATTAAAGTCAGAGCAACGAAACATGACATGCTTTATGACCATAACAAGGGTAAATAAGAAATAAAGATCAAACGAAGTAACATGGAACCAAGCTAGAATAAGAGCTAAATAGTCTATAGCTAGAACAAAACATTTCCTTTGTGCAAATTTGAGGAAGTTTAGAACCTATTAAACCTATTAATCTTCTCTTATAATCAATTAAATTGCTTCTAGAAAGAGCAATCCTCAAAACCAACCACCTAACAAAAATAAAAGATTCTTGGAATTTTCTATCTCTACCTATACAACAATGTTATCTACTTATAGAAACAAAAAGGAAGTGCAACCAACAATATTTTAAGCACCCTTGTAAAAGCCACAA
Source organism: Erythroxylum echinodendron (assembly GCA_027575705.1). Taxonomy (NCBI): domain Eukaryota; kingdom Viridiplantae; phylum Streptophyta; class Magnoliopsida; order Malpighiales; family Erythroxylaceae; genus Erythroxylum; species Erythroxylum echinodendron. The sequence goes on along the minus strand of JANZXR010000164.1, from coordinate 7,297 downwards.
GATCTTACTTCACTTAAAATATAACAAAAGGAAAATAAGCAATTGTATGTAACTAGATTGGAAGTTTGCGCTAAATCATTTCTCATAAGTCTGCATTAACATTAAGACCCATATAATAATTTGTCGAGGTTTCTTCAATCATTCAATCCAAATTTAAATTTCTTTATTGATTTTGAAGAACTTGATAATGAACTCAAATGAGAACTAACCAAAATCTTTGTGGTGGACATAGTCATTCAAGCCTTCAAGAAAAGGTCCAAGAACAAAGCTTGTAGGCACTGATTTTGCAAATTCACCATACTTCACCCACTCTATTCCCAAAAATGACTGCATAATCAAGCATCTAACTGCAAACAATGTCATATAGCAAAAATGGAAATAACATAATAATTATTGGATCAATAAAGAAAAGCTTAGAAGTTACTAAACCATCTAATTTAGAATAAATAGACAATCTTAACAATTAAAAGTAGTTTGATTGATTGCATTTTAGGGTCAGAATTCTAATACCTTGGGGATTATCATGTCGTAAGCCTCGTTGCCACAAAATTGTTAACCAACTAAAACTTTCACATGAAGCTTCACTCTTATTCTCATGACCTCCATAAAGTGAGCTTGCAAAACTATCATTTGAAATAGAAATACGAAGCAATAAGGATACCTGCAAGGAACCACTATTAGGAATTGATACAGTGCATATGAAATAGACAAATTCTATATACCACTGCATAAAGGTAGGCATGACAGTGAGTTGGGCCAAGTTACATCGTTTTAGTCTTGAGTTTCTTAAACTTATAGACCAAAACGACGTTGTTTTGGGAAGTAAAACCAAAAAAACATCGTCATTTTGGAGAAGGGTTTCTGGCCATTAGGGCCAACCTTCAAGCCACTCTAGTCAGGCTTTAGGTCGACCCTAACTCAAGCCTAGCCCAACCCAACGCTTGGTCAATACAGGCCAGGCTTGCTGATTTAGGTCGAATTAAATCAGGCTTATTTTGCCAAGCCTGCGTAAAGGGTTAAAGCAACCTAGTATGCATCATATCAATTTTTAAAATATAAGCATTCAGCCATATGGATGATTTAGAACATAACTTTGTACCACGGCTTTATTTTTGTTGGCACAGTGCTTTTCATCCAAGTAGCAAATAGGTTCAAACCAATAAAGGCAACAAAATATATGTTTTATATTCTTTAAGGTATAGATTATGATCAATACCTAGCAACTTTTATATTTCCTAAGCAATTAAAACTTGTAGGAACATAGATCATTTTCCCTAAGTTTACAACAAAGAAGTTCCAATATTAATGCAAACTTTAAGTTCTTTTGAGAAGTCAAATGTCTCAATAAGAAACTTAATATCATTTAGAATTACCTGGTGATTCCAAGCCGCTTCAACCAGGTGAGTACCATACTCTTCAAGCATTTCATATAGGAGGATGAATGCCTCCCATTGTTGTAAATTGTTCAATTGAGAATCACCATAATCAAAAAGTTTGCCTACACCAAGGGATTTAGCTTCTTTGTTTGCCCACAATTCCCTCCTAGTCATGCCACACGGAATTAGATGTGTCTCTAGTGATTTCTTCTCTGCAACAATAGTGAAGTGTTCACTTCCCCCTTCCAGTTGTAGGGCTGCTTTCAATAGATGTATTGATTGTTTCCTCAGTAATCGTTCCTCATCAACCTAGCAAGCCCATGAAGCAAATTAAAGAAAGACACAACATCACTTTGAGCTACAAAGTTTACTCATATATGATGGTTGAATCACAAAACTCTAATTTGGTGGTGATCATGTACCAGGCCCCTTTTAATTTCACTCCAAAACTCTCTTTCAATCTTCAAATCAATTTCTGCAACATTTCCATCTGCATTTTCACGTCCTTCACCACAAGGTGTAAAGGACAGATATAAAGAGAGCACGGAATAGGCATCTCTTCTCTCTAATGTTCCAAGAGAAAACAGTGATCTACAACACTTCCAAATTTTCCTAAAAAACAAATTTCTGGTTTATAACCACATGGAGTTAGTATTGAAGAATATAGAAAATGGATGTAGAACAACTTACAAGTGTGTGCAATTTGATGAATTATACCTGGAAAGGATTAAAATCATTCCCCGAATTGAGATTTCCAAATAGTCATGAGAAGCAAATGACTTGAAAATGACAGGGAGAAGAAACTTTAAAGCACAAGAACGGTGCTCCAAACATTGTAAGAGCATTCTTTCACTCATAATACAAAGATCCCAAAGCAACTCCCCAAAGAGCTTCTCTATGTCCCCATTCCCATTCACAAAAGTTAAACCTTGGTTTGAAGCAGCACCGAAACTTTGTACAGAGGCATCAAGTATTAATGCCAAAATATGGCACAATACTGGCAACGAAAAGCACCCAGAGAGGGATATCAAAGAGCCTCCACTCGAATCAAAACCATTCATCGGGTCATTAAAACCTTGGCAATCTAAGCACAAACTCCATTTATAGGCATCTGGCTCTGCACTTTGAAACACACCTACAGAATGACAAATTAATCTCAAGAACAAAGGTACCAAGGTTTCTTTCAAGACATTCCATGTGTTCGTCACTTTCACAACATCAATTAATGTCTCTGCAACCTAAGTTCAAATTAATGAACAGAAAGCAACACAAGGGACAGTTAGCAACAAGCATATTCAGTCAGTTAATGCAGAATCTATTAAACTTGACAACAGTTGAAAACTTTACCTGGCTCAGCATTTCATGCTCATATCGATGAACCATCTTTATGAGTGGAACAAAGCATTTCCAGATAAATGACTTAAGGGCGTCCGGATTTGTCCCTAAAGAGAATTTCAACCGATATGAAGACAGAGAGCCAATTTAGCCAAGCTATACAGCAACAATAGAATCCAAATAAAGCAAAGGATCATCTTACCAAGCTTTTTTAGGAGATGGCAAAGAGCACCAACCATTGCCGCAACATGGGTACACACCAACTTCTGGTCCTCAACGATATCCTGAGAAGCACCACACGAGTGGCTAAGTGTATACCAAAATGCATCTAAGCAATCTCCCAATATAAAAAGATAATTCTCAGCTTTCACAGAACCTATTAATGGTTCATTCACTGACGATGGAGAATTTACCTTAACAAGGTCAGAGAAGGAATCAAGAAGCGAAGAGAAAAGGGAAGATGGAGAAAAGTGAGTGGACACTAAAATGCAATCAAGCATTGACGGGATTGCTGCCAAAGGGACTTGCTTAAAGCTTTTCGATAGCGACGAGACTAAAGAGTCCATTGCACTCATCTCTGCGCACCCCGCCAGAACAGAATTATAAATTTATGAAAGAAAAGGTTTCAAAGTTGTGTATGTTTGAGTGGGGTCTGACCCGTAGGGTTTTAGCTAAACCCTACTTCTATTCTTTGCAACCAATGCAAAACCCCCTCATTGCCTAGACTTTTACCTCCAAATATCTTATCTAAACCAGCTAAACCCTTTATTTGGTTGACTGGAATGATATATTTTTTGTAATAAATTATTTCATTGTTGGGTTGAAGAAAATGTACATAACATATACAATCCAACTGCATTTGTATTTCTTGAGTTCGGGAAAAAAGTAAGGGGCAATAGGTTCACATGGAATAATAATAATAAAAATAAGAATAAATATAGTGAGGAATAATAAAGAATATAACTATTATAATTATGACGGTTAGTTAGGACGAAGAAATGATTACCATTATCATTGATAGTGGTTGATTTGTTGAAAATATTGAAAAATATATTCTAATTTTAATATATTCTAATTAATTATATTTAATATTAATATATTCTAATTAATTATATTGTTTTACTAAAAAAGAAAAATTACAAATTTGTTAAATTTTGTTTTACCTTAAATTTTAATATATTCTAATCAATTATATTTAATTTTAATACATTCTAATTAATTATATCGTTTTGCTCAAAAAGGAAAAAAATAAAAATTAGTCAAATTTTTTTATGAAATTTTAATATATTCTAATTAATTATATTTAATTAATTATATTGTTTTGCTAAAAAAGGGAAAATAAAATTTTTTTAAATTTTCGTATCAAAATTTAATACATTCTAATTGATTTTAATTAATTTTAATGTATTATAATTAATTAAATTTAATATGTTCTAATTAATTATATTTAATATATTCTAATTAATTATATTTAGAATATATTTAAATTTAATTAATTATATTTAATTTATTCTAATTAATTATATTATTTTACTAAAAAAAGAAATAAATGACTTTCATTCGACACATATTTGGAGGGTATGGAGTAATCTCCAAAACTTAGATATTTGTAGATATATTTAATTAGGTTTTAACACTTTTTTGTCTGCTTTATGTATAAGGTAAATTTGTTTGAATTAAGTTAAATTAGAAATATTGTTTAGTGAGATTGAGATTGCAGTATAAGTTTATGTAGCTATTTAAAGATCTAAGTGATTGATGAATTGGATGATTGAACCTATAATGGTAATATTTGATTAATTGATTGAACTATTGAATTCTTATAAGTATTGATATTTGATCATTTTTATTTCCCACATTTACACTTGTAAGATTTCCTTCTTCACTTAATAGAAGACCAAAAAAATCATTAAAAGAGATAACATTTAATCGGTATTCTAATGACCTAATAAATGGTCTATAAATAGGTCCTGAACTATTGATAATGACTTAAACTAGGTTTTCTTTTGAAACAGAACTATGAAGGGCTACAAGTCGATCATATATGCTGGTTTATTATTGCATTACCTAATCTAGAGTGCCATGGGGTGAGAGATTATGCCATTATATTGCAATTTCATGATAACAACCTTAATTGATACATAATAGTGTTCTTGAAGTAGATCATATGCCTATTTTGATTTATTACTCCCATCATTTGTGGAAACAAGACATTATCCCCTCCTTGTTGAATTAGGAACAAAGCCTTTGCATCTTTTTATTGCTTGTCCCTCAATTCATTCCACTGGCATTTACAATATTGTTATTGATTATCGTATAATTATAATCTATATAACACTATTTCCTATTTGGTAAGACTCAATAACTCTCATAATCCACTCCTTTTTGATACCTTACTTTGACATCAAATGTTGAAAGAGAAAAGGATAACTTAATTTTTTTATTTAGAAATAATCTTCATTAAGTAAACATAAACATTATCTTATTAAAAGTGGTATGACAAAAACAAAGAAAACACATGGCTCTTATAAAAACTTTTGGATCTTACAAATACACAACATGTATATCAAATCTTAGTAAATAAAAACTACAATTTTAAATAATAGGAATTAACTTGAAAATTGAAACATGCAAATAACCACATAGTGAACATGTAGCATGGACTTATACAATTATGAGAGCAATCATAGCTGATGAAAGAGATAAAGAATGAATCAATCCCATTGTGTGAATCCTATTATGAAAAGGATGAAGTTTCTTATAGTGTTATACACGATCAATTATGAAGCACCTAAGATTTGCTTTCCTTTTTCTTCTTTAGTCTTTAATGAAATAAGTGGCATACCCATTTAAAATAAAAAAGGTCTATATATTTAATTCTAAGTCCCTAGGTTTTTATTAAATGAGTCCCTAGATAAGACAATTTCTTCATTCGAAAATAAACAGTCCAATAATGGAAGATAACTGTCTTTAATAGGTTGCTGGTTGGTCACACCTGAGATGTGACTTATTTAAGATACTTGCAAAATATAGTTAGGAGCTAAAGTATAGTTAGGTTTTCTTTTGAAACAAAACTATGAAGGGCTACAAGTCGATCATATATGCTTGTTGATTGTTGCATAACCAAATCTAAAGTGCCATGGTGAGAGAGAATATGCCATTATACTTAAGTGGAAGGTTTGGAAGATTGATGAGTTAGCTTTAATACTCTCCCACGTAAATATCTTTAATGTCAAAATGATCTAGAAAGAATTTAGTTAAAAAAAATAGCTGCATTAGTAAAAGAATAAATGGAAAGCAATTTACGGTAAGAGATAGAAATATGAAGGATATCAGTTAATTTAAAGATATTCTGATTATAATAACAAGAAGAAGATCTAGTATGAGAGATTAAACAAAAATTTCCATTACTGATTTTGACTTCATTTGTTTATAAAATTATAAATAAATGGACAAGGTATCTAAATTAGGATTAAGTGGTAAGTTGCCATAGTATTCAAAATCTAAGGTTGATTGCTATTCATTTAATGTGTTTTCAGTTCTCATGTAATTAAAAAAAAAGAGCTAATGGTTATCAGGCCCTGAGAATCTTTGATATCATGAAAACTTTATACATGAGGAATAATATCAACTTACTATAACTTACATTAATATGTAGTATATATAGTACATGTAGAATACAAGATAGGCATGAACTAACAAATATAAACAATCCTATATAATCGCATTTGATCATTTCAATTCTATAAGTTTAGCAACACATAATAAACTAGGTCCGTATAGATTATCCTCATCACAACTTACATCCAAATTGTTTAATTTAATTTAACTCCTTTCAAGTATCTCAATTAATAAGATTCAAAGTCTATTAATTTCCTTGATTAAGATGGTTATTTAGTTTAATTTTCTAAAATGATTATGTTTTACTATTATACCTATGTAAGGTTTTGCTTTAAAATGAATGTGAGTTGAGTTTTTATGATTATTATCTCTTTAAATTTCTTAATTGTATAGATTAAAATTATAAGGTTAAGCTTTCAAATGATTTTTAAGAAATGAACCTATCTTTATTTCTACGTTAGAGTCACCCCACTCCCTCCCTTAGGCTTTTGTGTTTGGTGTGTCCTTTCCATAATGATACTTCATCTATAATTAGTTAACTTTTCTTGACAATCTCTATCTCTACCTATCTTCTCGTTGCTCCTTTGTTGATACAACTCACCAAGGCAATGGAGACTTGAGGATGCCAATGGGTCCAATTACAAGGTAACGCTCCAACAAGCTCTTTCTTTAGGTATTCGTTGTTTTCTTTTGAATTAAGTTGTTGTAGTGCTTATTTGGTTGGTAGTGATTGATCCGGACAAGTAAAAGTGTGCTAGAATTTAGAGTGGTAAAAGGCAATAGTGTGTAAGCTCATTTGAGGGTAAAAGTCATCTTCTTGAGTGAAACATGAGGGCATCCAATCAGATTTAGAGAGAAACACGTGAGGGAGTGTGTGAGGAGCTGTTTTAACGTGTTTTTGCAGGTTTTACATCATGACCAATTCAAAGGATAGTAAAGGTAGTGACAAGGATGAAAAGAATAGT
>JANZXR010000162.1:25052-40151 GCA_027575705.1 Erythroxylum echinodendron | reverse complement strand
TTCAAGGGGGAAGGAGGATCTCCACTCATTTCATTCAAAAAGTGCCTACGGCGAGGCGCGACCCACAACAAACAAAGGGGGAAAGCTTGCTTGCTGTAGCCCTTTTTTAGTAGACTAGGCTGGGGAAGCGTAAGCTATTTTTTTTTAAGTAGGCTCGAGAAGGGTAGGCTCGCAGCTTCGCCAGAAGCGACTAGTCGCTTCCTCTCCTCCGCCGAAAGATGCTTAGCCAGAAGCAACTAAGGGGGGCCTCGGCCCGGGAAGGGGAGAGTGGCCGAGTGGTCAAAAGCGACAGACTGTAAATCTGTTGAAGTTTTTCTACGTAGGTTCGAATCCTGCCTCTCCCACTTTTTTGTTGTAGACTTCAGAGAAGAGAAAGGAGGCATTCGTCAGCGTAGGAAGGCCCACCGAGCGAAGCTCTTTCTTTTTTTTTGCCGTGCCGTGAAGTGAAATTGTATCGTATGTTAGTTAGAGAGGTTGGCGAACTACTACGATCTATAGATTCCCCATCTATATCCAATCCCAACGAGAATAGAAGCGAGTAGCTTCCGGCTTGGCTTGTAGTCGTAGTCTTTTAGCTTATGTAGTGGTCGGCCTTCCTACACGCACGCGCCCGCCAGAATGCCTCCTTGGTTCGGGACGAAGCCAAGCCGATACATACGATAGGCGCAGGAAAGACCCCATTTAATAGCGCCTGGGGAACGCAAGTTTGATCGAGGATTGGAGATTTGAGGCGGAAGAAAAGGCTCGGGATGGATTGTTGAGTCTTTGTGCGAGCCGTATGCGGTGAGAGTCGCACGTACGGTTTTTAGGGGGGTTCGCGTCTATACGTGTAGTGTGGTGGTTGGGCCTACCCACCCTATTTGTTCCATGATCTATGGGTCTACTGGAGCTACCCACTTCGATCAATTAGCCAAGATTTTGACCGGATACGAAATCACTGGTGCTCGATCTAGTGGTCTTTTTATGGGGATTCTTTTTATCGCGGTAGGATTCCTATTCAAGATCACTGCAGTTCCTTTTCGGGCGGCTGTAGTACGGACGGCCGCCTATAGGTGGTAGGGTAGGGTGGGTGGTACTGCTCAGATTGCGGCCAATCTTCCTAACCGCGCGCGGGCCGGGCTTAGAGCGCGTTAAACTCATCACTACCTCGTAAGGGCATTGAGACCATAGCATGTTACACGAAAGCGACGCTTTCTCTGTAGTGTTGTCACACAGCTGCCCGCCTAGAAGCGCCACTCGCTCTGTAGTGTTGTCACACAAGATAAGCACACCGCCCGCCTGCTGGCCGGGCGAATCGAAGTTCTCTTCCGGTCAACTGTCCACCCAGTCAAGTGCAAAAAACACAGTAGAATCACGCAACGCACGCTGCTGGTGTGCTTCCTGCCCGCGAGGAAAGAAAGAAGAGCGACAAGGGGTCAGATTTGACTGTTTGCAGCATGGGGGCGGATTCCCCAAAAAATCCCTGGGAACAATGAAAAAAAAAGATATCTCGGTAACGAAAACTATAGGGGGCTGTATTGGCGAGATCCAACGGTGAACAGCTGCCCAAAAGAAAGACCGCCTGGAAGTCCGAGGACCTTTAGTACCTTACCCTGTCCCCGAACCAGCAGCCTTCGCGCCAAGCAAGACCGCCCTTGCCCCTTTCCTTTCTCCATTCCGCCTCTTTCAAAGCTTTGTTCCAATAGAGCAAAGCAAAAGTGAAACATATGCCTACACCTACTTGACGAAAGGGAACGAACTTGATTTCGTTTCCGGGATTGGATTCAGTCAGCGTCACTCCTTCCTTTTTTCTTTTGTCGTGACGCTTTGGTTGCCGGCGAACGCTTCCAAAGGCGACCCTTTCGAGTTTCCGGCTGTTTCCTAGATTGAAGTAGCCTTTCGTCGCCCTACCAAAAAATCACTATCAAACAGCTCGCCCTACTGAAGTACCAAAGCGGAGCCCGGTGACTAAGAAATCAATGGGTTTGCGCTTGAATTGAAGTGATGAGGTCGCAAAGAGGGAAGTAGGGCTCCTCTCCTTTTAGTCGAGCTCAATTACATCGATCCTATTGAAACTCCCTCTGTCTTTTCTCGCTTTGCTAATCTTACCCTCTAACGCGGGCCGGGCGTCGGCGGGCGCGGGAGGAACTAAGAGAAGAGTGTTTTCTCTTAGGTCCTTCTTTTTTCAGTGCAACACAGGAAAGCGCCCTCTTTTTGTCATCCCTGCAGCTCTTTCCAGATTTTTGATTTTTCGCATGGCGTAGCTAGAACCTTCAAATCATGTTTGAGCCTATGTTTAAACCAAACCCCCCCTATTTGAATAAGGCTGGAAATCATGCCCTCCAAGTTCAGATAAGGGAATGCTTCCCCCAACCATTAAAGGAAAGGCTCGACGAAGGAGGCGGCGGGGGAAGGAAAAAGCTTTCGGAGATCGAGATTTGTTTTTCATCGAAAACGAAGAAGGCCGCGGATGGTCTACGGTGCGTGCTATCTGAAGGTACTTTTTCGACCGCGGTGGTATGATTGCCGGACCCTCTCCTCGTTCCGCCCGCCGGCCTATTGGAATAGCAGCCTTCGGGCTTTGCCTGCCCTTGATTTGATATTCTAATAAATCATTCCGGCTCGGCCCGGGAAAGCGCTGGCAACAACAGAAAGAAAGGGGTCCATGTAGCTGCTGCGCCCGCCCCCCTTCTTAGTCAATGGGGCAGCAGGTTCGGCATCTACTAGAAAAGAGAGAATCCACTTCAGATAACCACGCCTCCGCTAGGCAGCGTGTGGAATGGCCGAGAGCGGACCTTTTTGGATATATAATCCAAGTCGAGAGTGGAGTTACGGGAACAGCCGTCTGATGGAAAATGACTTTCACGTTCGGTTTAGAGAGCACTTTTTTCGTTGAAAATTCCTCGTTCCCTTTCGTGTTCATTCCCCAGCGGCGAATTCAAAACTTGTGGGGCCCTATTTATTCCATCTCTCGAGCCCCGAAGAAAACCCCCCTCCCCTTCGGACTCCATATCTTTTTTGACTCAATATATGTGGGCACCTGATATCTATGAGGGTTCACCCACCCCGGTTACAGCATTCCTTTCTATTGCGCCTAAAATTTCTATTTCTGCTAATATTTCACGTCTTTCTATTTATGGTTCCTATGGAGCTATATTGCAACAAATCTTCTTTTTCTGCAGCATTGCTTCTATGATCTTAGGAGCACTGGCCGCCATGGCTCAAACGAAAGTAAAAAGACCTCTAGCTCATAGTTCAATTGGACATGTAGGTTATATTTGTACTGGTTTTTCATGTGGAACCATAGAAGGAATTCAATCACTACTAATTGGTATCTTTATTTATGCATTAATGACGATAGATGCATTCGCCATAGTTTTAGCATTACGGCAAACCCGTGTCAAATATATAGCGGATTTGGGCGCTCTAGCCAAAACGAATCCTATTTTGGCTATTACCTTCTCCATTACTATGTTCTCATACGCAGGAATACCTCCGTTAGCCGGCTTTTGTAGCAAATTCTATTTGTTCTTCGCCGCTTTGGGTTGTGGGGCTTACTTCCTAGCCCCAGTGGGAGTAGTGACTAGCGTTATAGGTCGTTGGGCGGCCGGAAGGTTGCCACGAGTAAGTCAGTTTGGGGGACCGAAGGCGTGCACCGGACACGTAGCTTACCGAATCAGTTGCGACACGGATGGGAATGCATGCTACGAAAGATAGGGTCGAGTCTGATACATCAACCGTCTACGCTTCGCACCTTGTACGAGTCCACAATCACTACACGAGATGAACCTTGGTTTGGTGAATGGAAGTTGGCCTTAGGTGTAATAGGACTCCCAGTTACTGCGCGCGATCGTATACTGAGGTGCTCCCCGCCGGTTGTTGGAACGACGCGAGCCGGGCCAGGCCTCGATTCAGAAAGATGAAGGGCCAAAAAGTAGAAATAAGGGGTTACAAATTCCCCATCTCATTGGAGGCGGAAAACGAATCGACATCTCGATTTGAAAATACCTTTTTCTATTTTAGTTGGGAAAGAACGGCGAAGTCCATCCGAACCGTCCAATGAAGAATAATAGGAGAACAAAGCGCATGCGGAACGGGCACGGAGAAAAATCAGTGTGGAGGAGAAGCAGCCGAGCTCGTTCCCTTCGCTTCCTGGGAAAAAAAAGCAGTGCAGTCTTTCCTGGTCCTATCGAACCAGATATTGTATAACCTGGTCAAATCAAGGATTTGGGGCTACGCTACTTAACTATAAAAATCAAATCCATTTTTTTGAGTAATATATATGAATAGAAAGATAGATCCATCCATCTATCCTATCCGATTTCCATTTTGATATCTAAAAAATCATCGATTTCATTCAACGTTTGATTCAAAGAACTGCGCTTAGCCCCCCCGCTCATGAAACGGCTCTGCTGAAATGGATGGCAGAGGGTTCGTAGTACCCAAAGCACTGGAGTAATCCAGTAGCCGGGAAGGGGCCTAGAAGTGCCTACTACTACACCACACTACACTTGGCTCTACACATTGACAGAGCTAACCCCTGTCCAGTGCCTGGCAGAGCTAAGTGGGCTTCAATCCTTATCCCCATCTTCGCCCAGGCTAACGGTATTCAGGGGAGAGAGTCGAGCCTCGAGAAAGCACTGTTGAGAGGAAGATCCTTGGCTCCTCTTCATTCTCTATAGGGTTCCAAACCTTTCTTCAACATAGGTGACAACGAGCCAGGCAGAGATGGAAGAGAGCGAACACGGGAATAAGAAGCAAGCTTGCCTTCCTTTTTGATCATTTTTTTTTTTGATAGAGGGGGATGGAGAAAGTGGACAAAACAGACTCTCATTTCTCATCGCGGGAAAATCATCATATTGAAAACGTTCCTAACCCTCTTCGTAGAGCTGTGTATTGGAAGTGATCCGAACCTGCCCGGAGCGAGCCCCCCAAAGAGGCAAGTGAAGTTGGTGAGCCGTATGATGGACAACTATCTCCTGCGGTTCGGAGAGGACTCTTTCACTCTATTTTATTATATACGCTTAGCGAAAAGAATGTTTTTTGATACACCTAGGACATGGATTCTATATGAACCAATGGATCGTAACAAGTCGTTACTACTAGCAATGACTTCCTCTTTCATTACTTCATCCTTTCTATATCCCTCCCCCTTGTTCTCAGTTACTCATCAAATGGCACTCAGTTCATATCTTTAAGTTCGATCATTGACAAGGTTCAAAGAAAGGGTGGGCCACCTATCGTTGTGAAAAAAGATAAGAGCACTCGATCGAAAGGAAGAAAAAAGAGTTCTATATGCCAGAAGTGCCCCAAGTGGAACCGTTACGACAAGTTCGCTTAGGGTTTTGTTAGCGCAAGAGTACTACAATCGGCCTATGTACTACCTTACCCGTTTCGAGTGTTGAAGCAACCGGTCCTTACTCTTTTTCTTACTCGAACGGATATAGCCTGTGTGCCGCGAGTAGGTTTTTCCTTTTTGTTGGAGATTCAGGTACTAGAGAGAAAAGGATATAGAAAAGTAAGGCGCTAAAGCCCTTGTTTGTTAGGATGGATGTCTTCTCTCTTCTTTCATAAGTTGCATTTTTCGCGTAAATTAAAAAAAAAAAGATCCGAAACCGGCCCAAGGGGCGTAGAGGCTCCTTTAAGAGCCGAATAATATCTAAAAAGAAGTTCGCCTACTTTCGTACCCAAGCGCGGGATGCGACTTGCCAACTGAGATGTATAGGCTGGGTCCGCTAGTCTTGAATAAGAAGCAGCTCTTCTTCCCCCGCTCCTTGGAAAATGGAGTTCACTACTAGCAATGAAGGGTGGAAAAATCACTTCAATCGCTCAGAGATTTCAATTAAAGACAGACTCTCTTGTCGACCTTACTCGGGCGAATTCGGTGCTTGAGTCTGTCTAGAAAGAGTATATCATGACGAAAGCAGAAAAGCATTCAAACGAAGAAGGAAAGGAGTCCCCGGCCAACGCAGCACTAAGAAGCAAGTCCTCCTGAGATGGGAGGCGGCGTATAAGGTTTCATATAGTTTGTGTGCCGCGAGTTCCTCTTTTGATAGGTGTTCAGTGATTTCAAGAGATGATCGGATCCAATCGAATTAGCTCGATTCCACTTCTATCTTTCGTGCCTTCCCTTCGCCCATTTCATGCTGGTTATGGCTAGGCGGTGGAGGGAGTGTAGTAACCGACAACATGTTTATTTAGGTATGTAGCAATTGAATCTCGTTCATTTATTGATTGATATCCTCTTTTTCTTTACTGATTTTTTATACTCTTCGTGACCTTAACCCCAGATTCCCTGGTCCTATCGAACCAGTTACTTCATTCTCCTGGTGGAAGGGTTGAAGGAGGAATTAAACAATGTGCTATCGAATCCGCTGTTGGATGCGTTCCTTCCTTGCCTTACCATTAGGTAGATGTTGCGGCATAAGAGCTGGTGCTAGCATATCATATAGTTCAAACTTTCAAGCAGTCAAGAAAGCAGTACTGAGCCCGGGTGGTTCCGCTAATATTCCTATCAATTCATTCCCCGGAAATCGTAGACAAGAATGAGCAGAGAAGAGCTTTCATTGCTAATCCACTCTGCGCGCGGAAAGGCTGTTTTTTACGAATCATGTGCAAATGCAATCAGGCATTCCATAAGAGCCCATTCTCTGATAAAGAACCTTGCCTTCCCCAGCTTCTTCCCCTGCTTTTAGTTCATTGGCATATTCCCCTTACCCTTCTTTGGGATGTCACTTCCTTTGCACAAGCCTTTTTTTGCTTTCAGCTCTGTCCGGAATTACTAGTTACCTCGGAATGGCGGCTTGATAGACATCTTCCGCAAAAGTCCTCCTCGCGCATAATGAAATTGAAATTAGTTAGGCTTAGAGATGGCACTCAAGGATCTACTTCTACTAGGGCTTAGTTAATAGAGTTAACCTGCTGTTCTCATTCCTGCTTTCAGGCAAGTAAGGAAAATCCCACAATGGAAAACCTGCAAAGAACTCGATTCTAGCAATTCCGACAACAGATGCGGGCCAAGGTGAAGGAAGAGCTCTGGTCGGTCCTTGGAGCTGGGTACGTCACAAGAGCACGATCTGGAAAAACCATAGAGAGGGCTTACAACGAACTCCAGGTATAAAATGCAAGCGACACTGCTTTATTAGATGCGTTGCTGGAACGCTTACAAGACGTATCGCGCGACGAGTGGCGCCGCTATCACGATAGTGGGGGTAACTATAAAACAAAGAAAGACGCGACGATGAAGGGCGTTGGATTGATTATTATTGGAAGGAGCGGTAGTCTTTAGTTTGGCCCGATTATGGCCTTTTTTTTTTTCTAATCTGTATTCCAGCTAAAAGCAAGTAGTCTGGAGTCCAGCCTTCAAGTTGGTTCTCCACGGTTGGCGGAGATTCTAAACCATTACGAAGACTTAGTAAAGATAGATTTGCTTAGTGGTCCCTAAGGTGATCATGTCGGTGCAACCGAGTCGTCAAGCCTTCACGTTGGCTATTCGTACGTCTCCAGGCGAGCTTACTCCCCGGTCACCCAAGGATTGCCCGACGAGACTTGAAAGCTGCTTTCTACTTCGGCATGAGGATTTGATTGATCAGATTCGTTCTCTTTGATAGAGGCTTTGGCTTGAAACCATCTTCTGGGGCATGACATAGACGTTGACGCAAGAACGGTAAAAAGGTAATCACCCGATTTTCCTTCTATTTTTCCATTTTTAAATAACTGATTTTAATAACCGTAGCCGTAGCGAGCGAGGGCATTGACGTTAAGCGCTCTTTCCGGCTAAGGAGGGATTCTTTGACCCAATAGGCTAGCCCCCGCTTCCTGGAGAATCAGGTTAAGGGGAAGGAAGGGCGTCGTCAGTCTGTCTGGATAAAGAAATGGTCCTAGAAAGGAGGCTTTTTCACCGCATTCTTTCAGAACCTCGGTCT
This sequence comes from Erythroxylum echinodendron, assembly GCA_027575705.1. Classification (NCBI taxonomy): domain Eukaryota; kingdom Viridiplantae; phylum Streptophyta; class Magnoliopsida; order Malpighiales; family Erythroxylaceae; genus Erythroxylum; species Erythroxylum echinodendron. Next base: position 32,247 of record JANZXR010000162.1, on the reverse strand, counting down.
GGCTTCGAGGAAAAGAAAGCATCGGAGGAAGATCCCTCCCCTTCACCAAAATGCTATTTTCTTTCTTTTTGAAATGCTAATGCACTCCTTGCACGGGCTCTAGCCCTATTCTTTATATATCCTGGTCAGATTTGCCAATCCGTCAGCATTTGCTACTCACTCATTCTAAGCCTTGCAATCCCTCTAAGCTTTAACTGGGCCATGTCAAGCATCTACTATGCTACCGTCCCACTAAGAGATCTGGAATTCTCATCTTCACCATTTCCTGATTCATTCTTTCGATCTACTCATCAAAAGATATGATTTTCGGGGCTTTTTCCTTTCACTCACTCAGTCCTGTCCGCCGTTAGAAGACCGAAGGGCTGCCTCTCTCTCGCCTTCTCTGCAAGATGCCTCGGGCCCTAGTACTTCCTTCATTCTTTCCTTTTTGAGTATAGCCACCTGGGATCTTAGCACCCCAAAAAGAACAAAGCGAAGTGGGAGCCGGCGACGCACAAGAGCCTTGACATGATCTTGGATCACTAACCCGATCCTTCTTTCATGCAAGACAAAATTTCATTTGATCGAAGAGCGAGACTCACTGATCAAAAGGACCAAGCCGGGTGGGATAGAGCTAGCAACTAGGGCCCAGACCCTTCTATACAAGACCGGCTGAAGGCGCTAAGACTCCTCTTTCGGAGCCAGATTGAGCAATGGCTACAAGTAAGCGTCCATACTTCTCTACGTAGGCCCAGCGTTTAGAGCTCGATTTCGATCCTTTGAATCTTGGACCCATCACCCGCACTAGCTGGCCTTGCCAAAAACCTTGACTTGAGACTACGAGACTGAGGACTGAATCTCGAAAGAGCTCTATCTTCCTCTGGGCGTCCGTCCAGTCCTTCTCCAATTAGCATGTCTTAGGCACAACTAAGTACTAATAGACGAGTTGCATTTTCACCTTTCCTATAGGCGATCAAGTCCTCCTCCAACAGAGGTTCCCTTCCGCCCTCGCCCACGTAGGCTGCTTTCTCTTTCTTTAGGGAGAGAGGCCCCCTACCCCCCTATGTACAGCTACACCCAATTCCAGTCTGATAGCAGAGATCAAAGCAGCGAGGAAAAGGGCTAGCTGAACTAGACTGAAAAATCTCTCTATATCTATATAAATCAGAGTTCTGTCTTTCAAATAAAATCAGAGTCACGCAAAAAAAGATCGGTTTTCTCTTAGAGGATGAACCACGCCTTCGCTATCGCGAGAATATAACGATCGAAGACGCTCAGCTGCTTCGCGTATTTCGAAAGCCGTATTTCCAGAAGCAGAAGGAACTGCAAGAGCGTGGGTGAGTGGTAAGCGTAGGAGGCGCGCCCGAAGGGCAGCGGCAGCAGTGTGGTTCCAGGCTATTTCAGGCTATGGGCCTTGAGCTGCCTGGGTGAGCGCCTCTTGGCATCTTCGACTGAACTCCTCAACCCCTCCACTCATGAACTCTAGGCTGGCTTGATACATCCATGGGATTGATGGAGCCGGCATTCTTTCTAATTCAATGTGGGCATTCCGACGAACATACCATACATGGACAGATGAGCCCACATACGAAAGATTGAACAAAAGATCGAAGATAAGGCCTTCTATATAGATATATTCTAAGACCGACGACTTGTGTCTTTCTTTCCTACTATTCATTCCGCTCGGGATCCTATTAAGGGATCCACTCAAAAAAGGCAACTCCAACAACGACAGAGACTTTAAAAAAAGAACTCCATCCTTTCCCGCGTCTCCTACCTTCGTACTGCAAGCCAGCCTTGAACTCGAACTCCCAAAAAAGACTTGTCTCCATTCGTTTCCCGGATTGTGCCATCCTATTAGCCTCCCCATGTTTGCCTTCCTTTCACTCCGCCTTTCTTGTCATTCTGAATTGGAAATTGGCTTTTTCTGGTTTTGGATAAACGACTGGATTGGGATCTGATATTCCCATAAGCAGATGGGAGTGGATATGCTAAGCGGTGGTGGTACCTCTCCCACTGCTATGGGTGGTTTCGAATATGGCACAGGAGTAGCTGTTCGGACCACTGCAATTATGTCTCGATCGGATATCCCAGAGGTGAACACCTTTTTCTTTTTAGTTTAACTATGCTAGCTCAGAAGCTGATGGATCCACAATGGTAACTCGAACTGGCAGAAAAGGAGTCTAGATTTTTTGGGGGTGAACTTACTGCTCCCGGCTTTACCTCATAGAGGTAGAAAGGCAGATTTTTGGGAGAGGATCGATGTAATTGAGCTCGACTCTAAGGAGAGGTAAACGACTGATTCTTAGTCAACTCGGTTAGCTTCCTCTGCTTCCGGTGGTGTGGGACAAGACTGATGCTAGTGCTTTTTTGGGTTTTCAATCACGTGTTTTGTAGTCCCGAGTGGTAACAGTGGTTTTTTTTCATTATAAAATTTTGTTTCCTCCTATTCATATCTGATTTTATTTCCAAAAATCAATTGGATCTCCTTTTTATTATAAAAAAAAATAGGAAAAAAAAGCATAACCAAATGCATATCATATAGTTATATGTAGCTGGAAAAAACTCAGTCTTGTCTTATGCTCATGATCCATCAATAGATCCTGCAGAGACAAAGGAAGAATATGGCTAAAGCACTAGTAGTAGATTAGATCTTCTAGCTACGTCCTTAGTCAGAGAGCCTCAATAAGTAGTTTCGGTAGCACCCCACCCTTACTTACCTTACTCTGGTTGGGGAAGGCCTTGTTGGTTGTCGATAAATAATTCCCATTTTTACCATTCTCTGAACCTTATAGTGAAGAGTGATTAGCCCCCAAAGTGGAAAGGATACTTCTTTTCCCTATGGTTGCTATATCAACATAGCCAACTAGAAAACTCATCCGCTTGTCAATTCTTGGTGTAATACTCACTTTTGTAAATGATTGGTGTCAGAATTTTTCACTGATCAGTCTCATCCGTGTAAGAATTAGGAATTCCTTTTCCAACTCGTCCCAGAATGGGCGTTATGGCAAAGAACAAGAAGAAAACAAAAGGAGAAATTTGTCCAATAGTAACAAATGGTGCCTCCACAGGTTGACATCCGATCCAACCAAGTAGTAAGCAATCCGCCAAAAGCAACCAAAAGATTCCTTGGTGAATCGGGCGAAAACTTGAACTACGCACATACATACTTTTAAAAAAAGGTAAGGCCAACAGACATATAAAAACTGGTGCTATTGCAGCTACACCTCCCGATTTGTCAGGTATACTACGAAGAATGGCATGGATCGGTAGGAAATACCATTCCGGCACAATATGAGGCGGGGTGGGCATCGGATTAGCAGGTATATAATTGTCGGGATGCCCCAAAACATTAGGAGCATAAAAAATCCAAATGGAAAAAAAGATAGCAAAAGCTACCCAACCTACTAGATCCTTTACATAAAAATAAGGGTAAAAAGAAATTTTATCCATCTCTGAATGTACACCCAATGGATTATTTGATCCATATTGATGCAATGCAGCCAGATGAAGAAGACTGGCGCCTACTAAAAGAAAGGGGAGTAAATGATGAAGACTAAAAAAACGATTTAAGGTGGCATTGTCCACGGAGAAACCACCCCAAAGCCAAGTCACTATGGTATCTCCTACTACAGGTATGGCGCTAGCTAAGCTTGTAATTACTGTAGCTCCCCAAAAGCTCATCTGACCCCAAGGTAGTACGTATCCTATAAAAGCTGTCACAATCATTAATAAGAAGATTACAACTCCGAGACACCAAACAAATTCCCTAGGACTGCTATAACTCGCATAATATAGACCGCGAAAAATATGAAGGTGAACCACAATGAGAAACATACTTGCCCCATTAGCATGCATATAACGGAGCAACCAGCCCCCTTCAACATCTCTCATAACGTGTTCTACGCTGTTGAAAGCTAGATCCACATGAGGTGTGTGATGCATAGCTAAAAAAACGCCAGTCACTATCTGAATAACTAAACAAATACCAGCTAACGAACCGAACCCCCACCAATAACTAAGATTGCTCGGGGTTGGATAATCTATCAAATGCTGATTAAGTGTGGAGGATATAGGTTGTTTAAGAAGAGAGAATCGTTGGTTCCTGATAGTCATTTCTCTTTCCTATTGTGAAAAGTCTGCTTCCTCCAAAAACGAAGAAAGACTTGTTGGAAATCGCCGGTTGGGGTTACCAACCAAGAAAGACATGGGATTGTTGGGCGTAATCTTCTCTTCTCTTACGAGATTTCTAGTTGGATGAAAAGATCGCTCCCCTCTCTTAGTCCGCCCTTCTATCGAGTGGGATAAATGAAGCTATTGGGAATGATGCTGTAATGAGAGAAAGATCCATCCCCTTTCCCTCCCTGTGAAAGAGTGTTCAGTCGTAAGTGCTTCCATGCATGTGGTTGGATAGGCAGACGCAGACTGAATTGCTGGATTAGGATGGGTTCACTGTCTATGTGAAAAAGAGAAGATATCTTTCGTTATAGATAGTCAATCTTTTTTCCTTTGGAGAGCTAACGCTAATGTGCCTAAGCAACATTTTTCTCTCGTTAATAATAAAATAAATAATAGGCAAATCTTATTAAAAGGGGTGTCTCCTTTTGGTTCTGTCTCCCAGTAAGAAGGTGTCTAAGGGGCATACCGTCTCTCCCAGTCCTCAAATTGATACGAGTGAATGCGGAGGAGCCTACAAAGATGGGGTACTTTACATCTCTTTACATCTATAGTAGGACCTAGTTTCCCTAGGAGGTTTCCATTCGAAGGAATAGAGTGAATAGGCACAAGAAAGGGAGTAGTGATGAAATAGAGTGAACCTAGAGGGAATGGGTAACTATCATATCTATAAAGACTGAGCCTTAGCATGCAGAGAAGAAGGGGTAAGCGATTTCATCACAAAAAAGCTCTATGCTAGGCTCTCCTGGAATCGCTTTCAGGCAATCACATGATATTCAGAACCATGAAGAATAGCGGTACAAGAGATCTAGTATCAGCTTGACTACAGGGATTTCACTCTCACTCAAAGGAAGGCATTCTGTAAGGTAAGCGTGAAGCTGGCATATCTTTCTTCTATCCCCTTTTTTGTTATGCCAAAAACACGGTCTTTGATGCAAGTTGCACTTTTGACATTCACTTTCTTAGTGAAATTGGGTTGATGACCAACTAGATGCGATGTCTTTTTTGATGCTCGTAGAAGGCAATCGGCATTGATGCCAAAAATCCCGACTTTCCAAAAACGAAAGTGAGTTCAGTGATCCCAGGGGGAAATTGAATAGGAAATGAAACTCTGCTTTGAAGCATGAAATGTTGTAAGAGGAAGCAAGGGGGCTTTGGAATCGAACAATAAGGAAGTGTGCACAGAAGGGATTGTTACCAAGTAAAGAGTCAGACTGGCATCTTCTAATGGAGAGAACTGTCAGGTATAGGCACTTGAAAGGGAAAGAGCGAGAAGCTTTGGCTGTCAGTCATCTCCTAAGGGGCACCCGCTTTCTTAAGGAAATGTTCCTCGCTAATTCAACTAGTTCTGTTTGCCGTTAGCCGGTAATGAACTAGCCCATTTTTTTTCGGATAGCGATCCAAACAAGCCAAAGCAGCCAAAGCGTAGGGGTGCATCTGTCCGGCTAGTGTGGTCTCAATCCTTGCATTCCATCTTCAATCTCCCTAGGGAAGGACTGAGACTGGCTGAGTCTATTGATACGCTAACCTTATACTGGGAAAAGTCATACCCATAACCTAAGGATAGGTTTTTTGTGTCTTATCCCGGCCTGGAAGGTCTAACACGCTAATCTATTTCTTCCCCTGTGGGAGTGCGGCATCTCTTTGAGGAAGGCCTGAACCAGATATTGAATGGAATTCCTTTATAGTTCTAAGGGCAGGACATCATCTTCACGTGGGGTAATCCAGCAAGACAGTTTCATCCAGTTTAATAGAAGGAGGGCTCTAAGTACTAAGTAGTAGGATCCCTAGGTAAGAGGTGCATCAATCTCCGATTTTCGGTTACAGGCCAGTTAGAATAGAAAGCTTTCCCATCTACTAAGGCAGGTCTGACTTAATCAAGTGAGAAAGAAAGCAAGTTTCGGGCCAGCCCTAATAGAATCCCTTACCAGCCAGGCCAGCTAAGCCAATTGAAGTTTGAGTTCATTTGAAAGCGAGTTCACCTCTTTGATTTTCTGAAATGGATTCTATCTGCTTCTTCTTTATTCAGTTGGACTGACTTAATAGGTCGTTTCTCTCATCCCACGGGATGTTCTTGCTTCAAAATCAGAAAGATTGTTTTTTACTTTCATCGACGAACTTATGTTATGCTTATACCAATGCAAGACTGATTCTGTCATCATCTAGTAGGGCAAACCCTCTTTATATTAGCACATTTTGTAACAAATATCCTTTCTGATCCGATTCTATACCCTCAGGCAGCAAATCTATACTATACTATTTTAAGACCCTCAAGTGCATCAAGTGGAAGCAGGCAAGTAGTTGCCCCAAGGTAAGATTCTGTAGTGCAAGTTCAGGATAGCCGTTTCGCTTATAAATTAGTAGGTTTTAATCCAATTAAAGTGTAAGTCTCTGTACATGGAAGACATTTTAATTGCTACTTCCTAGTCTTTTGAGTTGCATTCTTATTTTTAGGAGTAATCCCTGGCCTGGGGTACAGAGCAAATCACTGTCTTGCGCTCGTTAATAGAAAAATCCATTTCGCTCGTGGTACGTCTTAGTTACTGCTCTTCGCGTAAGCGCTCTGGGTTTCCTTCCCCTACATGTGAAATTAGATAGATGCCTTTACAGTGGCTCTATCGGCTAGAATGTTCTCTTTCCTACTAAACTCTGTCTTTGCTGCTTGACTGATGGAAAGCTTGACTTTCAGAGCCAGGTTACATGGGGGGTAGCCTTTGTTGTAGGAAATCTTCATGGCAACCGCATATGAGGTGGCTAATCCGGACCAGGTTCGAGAGACAAGCAGAAGAGGGGAAAGGGAATGGACATCATTGCTGCTATTGAGGAGCGCCTTCTTCGCATGGAGACCCGTCTCAATGAGGAACGAGAGAGCCTTTCGAACGACACAAAAGGAGAGAGCAAAAAAGAGGGAGGGAACGAAGCCTTTAGCGAAGCTTTGACCGAGCTATTGACTACAACGACTACGACGACAGAGGAACCAACCCGCCTGCTGTGGCGGGGCGGCTTTTTTGTTTCACAATAAGACCTGGACGATTATCCC
>JANZXR010000161.1:0-19115 GCA_027575705.1 Erythroxylum echinodendron | reverse complement strand
CCGTGAGAGCGCGAGGCCCGAGAGGCCGAGGCTCAAAGCGGACAATATCTGCAAGCGGGTGGTCTGGGCTGTTACAGCAGTATCTAGCAATACAACACCCCAATTGACTAGAAAGTCAATAGTTTGACTACAAATCCTTCTATAGATAATGTTCCTATGCAATTCATCCTTTCACTATTTATACCCCAATTGGTTCAGAGTATGATTAAAGTGTCAATTCACACTAGATTGACTATCACACTTAACCCAAGTGATGTTAATTCTTATCCTCGAGGCTCATTACTCAATTGGATATGTCACTGAAGACTATCTTCATGACAATTCTACTTTGGCCAGAGATTCTTGAGTAATGACCTTGACAAAAAGTTGTGGGTATCATCTTCTTCTATCAGGAGTAGTGAATCCTTTATTAGCTACTCAATTACCTTCAAATACCTCAAGCTGTACCTAATCAACATCCTCTAAGTAACCTGTAAGAGGCAACAAGGAATGGAGTCAAAGTACAGGATTAGTATCCAAGATATTCTTGAGCACCTCAAGTCTAAGAATATTTGCACCATTGCTATGACGAGACTATCATTGACTCTAGAATAGATTATCCATATATTTATCTCATAGCAGATTATCCAATGTACTTACACTCTAAACAACTCATGCTTACAATATATGAGATCTACTGCTTGATTCAATTAAGGAGTATTACATATACTAGTTTGTTCGAATTAATAATGTATCGTCTCATTAATCTTATGACTAGGGATAATTTAGATACTAATCTAATTACACGTTATAAGAATCTTATTATCATGATCTCATCTTAATTTCCTTTATATTATGTAATTATCAAGGATTTCATTAATTTGATTTGAGATCATTATCAATTCATAAAGAACATGAACATTAAATTAAAGAAAATGCCTTTTTATTAATCATAAAGATTTGTACAATATATAGGTGCTAAAGGAGATTGCCTTTAGATCACTTCTCTAACATAAACTAGATGAAAACAAACTCATGGTTCCCTATTTGGAACTAGGACTTGGAGGACCTTCCATGCGTATGTAATCATACATAATTCCCTGAAAAGGACTGGTGCTTCTTGGTTGTGTAAAAAAGACAACGTTGTCACCTTTAACAAGTAAGGCGCCTGCTATATCTATACTGTAGAGCCAGTAGAGTCCGTGAATTCCATGCCTGGCAATTGAGTTATCTTTCCCTATCAATCCACTTGAGAATAGAGCCTTCGATTTGGGATCGTTGATCCGAACCTTAAAGAGAAAGATATGTCATGTAAGACTCTACTTGTACTCAATACAAATACTACTAAACGGTTTAATACAGATTTTGAACATGCATTACTAAAGAGTTTGATACAGATTTTGAACATGCATTTTCTTTCCATTTATTTATAGATAGTGGATGGATTCTCTAATTATAAGAAGTGGGTATACCTGCAATTCAGATACAGTTGCTGATGCAATTGCGATGCGCAGTTTATAAGTACCCTTTTGATCTACGCTGTCGAGTTTAAACTTGATTTGCCATGTAGTTCCCTGGTATGAGTTGTCACTTCTCTTCCTGGAATATAACGATTAAACCTTGTAGATCATGCAACTAATAAAAAAAAATACAAAATAAGGATAATTGCTTAGACCTGGTAACTTGAGCGAAAAACCAGTCTTTACTGTAATCGCTAACGCCAATGGTGTAAACCAAGTCCCTGTCAGGATATAATTCAGCATATCTCTCCCAAAGTCCGTACTGTCTAAACCTGCATGGCAATTGATGAATTATCATAATCTATGAAATTTCTGTGTTTTGACACAATGAGTAGGGATAGTTTAACCTTGTTCTTAGTGTATAATCTCATAATACATCGTCATCATTTTAAGGGTAATGGGGTTCAAGTAAAGCTGCAAGATGTTTGTAAATTAATTATCAGTTCAAAGACTTGGATGGAATCATGGATTAAGGGGATTAAGGGGCTTCTTCCCTATATGCATCTGGGAATTTTCAGGGTTTAAGACTTGTATTTCTGTTTTTCTCATAGATTTATTGTTGGTATAATTTCAGTCTATCAATAATCGTTAATGGACACAAAAACTGCATCGGCAATCCTAACCTGTCAGGATGATTGACATAAAGTTTATTAGTATACATGGGATTTGGATCAGGAACATAAAATTCGGCAGCGGACCGATCAGGGATCCCTATTTCCCATAGTGTTGGTCCATCTCTTGGAGGTTTGTACACGAGATCTCCCATATTAACGTCACAACCTACATTCAACCATATCAATTGTAACGATAACAGCTTGACCTATGCTTTCAAATTCAAGTATATGAAGATGATAGTTTCGGGAATGTAAATACTGTACCTGAAGTAATGGTGAGGACAACATCGTACCGGTAATCACCAATAAAACCTGGAACAGAAGCGTAAAGATTGTAGCCCCCGGTGTTTATATTGTTAATTGAGAAGTACCCATTTTCATCGGCTCTTGTCCAGAACTGGTAATCCTGAAGACGAGAAAAAGTACAGGGCATTACCATCTAAATGTATGGATTTTCTTTTGTTTTTCCTTTTCCTAGAAACTCCAGCAATTGAGAGAAATCGAGCACTACATATCACTGAGACTGTGACTATAAAGGAGGAATCTATATCGACAGTGAAAAGGGATTATACTTAGCCCATATCATATGGTAAAGAAGATGTAGAATTATCCAAGTACGATTACCTTGCATTCTCTTTGCCAGGATCCTGCATCACCCGGCGGGGCCAAACCAACATAAGCTCCATTTGCGGAGATATAATTATCGCTAGAATACCTAAGCATGTAAAATTGAAGAGATTTAGTTTAGATCCTCAACTTCATTGATCTATAAAAAGAAGAAAAAGAGTCGAAGACTAAGAAAAATGGAAGTTGGTAAAAAGGAAAGGAAAAAGTAAAAGCCATGATGTTTATGAGAAATAAATTCCATTCCATATATAGAGTGGTGTACACGCTACCTGTCTTGGACTAGTAATCTGCCACTAACATTTCCCCTTTGGTCAGGCTTCTGGTAATCCTCAGAAGCTGGGAACCAATAGGGCCAGCTTTGCACTTCGGTAATCATCTGGGCACACATGTGGAACCGTATTGGCTCAGTTTCTAAAACCTAAAGCCTAATCAAAGTTGAAAACGCATGTGTTTAGTTAGAGCCAACACCTGCAGTTTAGCATCTTCCCACAGTGAAAGCGGGTCATCTCCATCCATTACGGAATTAAAGTACATAAATACAGGTCCAAATAGTTTCTTCCAAGCCTCACCAGCTTGAAACTTTGGTACCAGATCTTCCCCAGCATAATGAGCGCTTAGGAACATCTGATGGCAACATTTTAACCCAGAAATTAAATAAAAAGGTCATTTCTCTGGTATAAGTTATGTTGAGCAGGTATAAGCTATGAAAATAAGATGTTAATGCTAATTTATGTAGAGATACCAAAAGTGACAAGGTCGTGCAACTAATTGATAAGGGAAGTCCAATTTTTGGAAAAAGGGAAAGAAGAAAACAGCCTAATATCTTATTCTACCCTATGTTCAGAACTTCTGATTGCATTATTATTCGTGTGAAGTATAACTTACTGCAAGGGTGGTAGGTCCAACATGGGAGGTTAAGTTCTGCTTAAGAGGCCCTCCAGATCGAAACTCATTGCTGGGTGTGATCTGCCAAAACCCTACAGGTGGATCCATGGAAATCCACCCGTGAACCTTATTGTCTTCGTTGTTACATGAATATTGGTATTTGTCGTCCACCTGCTTACGCATGAATCAACTAAGACTCAGGATATGAAACATTGATAACTACGAAAAACAAGCCCATGTTAATCTGGCAGGAGGTGATTAAATGGAATTACCTCTCCTTTTAACTCAGGCTCCACGGGCTTCACCAGCAACACTGCCTCCGGGTATGCCAGTTGCTGTCCTCTTGGAGGCAACCGATCCTCAGGTAGAGGCATGTTTCTCTGCCTGTTGTCTGCCATTGCCATGTAGTGAAACCTATGCACCCAATAGAAACACCGCATTCCTCTTAGGAAATAACTTTGTTCAGAAAATTTTCTTTATCCTCTGTTTTTAACTAGCATCAAGATAAATTCCTTTAATCCAGTGTGAACTGAATTAGTTGTTGATGCTTTAAGTAATCTTGAACTATCATATTCCTAGTGAGAACCGAGAAAAGAAATTAAAAATATCATCTGCTCAGGTATTATTGATTACTTGTCTTTTCTAAGCTTAAAAGCGATTCGAGTTTCGCCAAGATTGAAGCCAGGCCAATCTGTTAAGTGCTCGTAAATGGCGTATGAGTAGAAGCCTGACGAACCACGCAGCAGTACAAACCTGTGTTTATCAATTACCATTGTAATTAAGATGCTTTCGAGAGTGTGATATAAATTAACGTAATACGATAAAGCTCACATTACCTTTTGTCGATGTTTAATGGCACGAGCTTGCCTTCTTGTGACGGATCCCACGTTCTTGTAAATGACAACTCCAGCTGTTCTTCAGTTTCTGTTATTACCTCGAAATTTGTCCCCTTAATCCTGCATGTCATAATCAGAATAAGACTATAAGAGATCATATGCAGTGGAAAGAATAAGAGAAATAAGGAAATGAGACCGTACACATCGAAAATTCCTGCTGTGCCGGTACTTCCCGGTGCATTCCAAACAAGGTCCCAATACCTACAATTTCAGACTTCAAAAGTTTACAAACAACTAGTTTTTTCTTTTTTTTGGGATATGCTCCACATAATTCATTTATAATTTCAGAATTTAATTAATAATTTTATTTTTATTATAATTAACATTACTTAATAGTTAAAAGAAGATTTAGTTAGACGACATAACTTGAATTAAGATCTCATGTGTCATCATTTAGTTGCGTTTCTCTAAATTTGGTTATAAAAAAGAAACTACATTTTGTTAGCACAGTGTGTATACTCTTTCTGATGAAAGCATACTAGAACATAGAATGGAACTTCTAAAAGTCAAAGTTTGTGTACCCTCTATTAGATTCATCGTTAAGAACTTCAAGCATGTTGTCTATGCCATTGTACCGTATACCAGTAACGATTCCTTCTGGCTTCGACATCGTGACTTGCACTATTCCATTATCCATCATCACCTGTCGCATTGAAGTTAAATGAAATTGAAACAAGATGTAAAGCTTTCTGACCTTCTTCTTAATCAGAAAAATATCTAAAAGTAAAAGCTTTCAGATGTTCTTCTTGATCAGCAATGTCTAAAGAGTAAACAATCGTTTTCTTGATGAAGTAGAACGGCATCTCAAATCCCTTCAATCTTGTCAGAATTTTTACTCCCTGGTTAGATAAACAACTGCAAAAAATCGCCAAGGGAGAACATAATTCATTTACATGTCGATCTTGAACATGTAGTTGCACCCCTCGAGTTGGCATTGTAGCTGGATCGACGAGACCACAACCTAGCTAGACCCTGGAATATCTGGCTTCGACTCTGCTATTAAGCACGAATGAATAAATGGCCAAGCTCTTTATTTTTTCTTTTTAAGGATGAAATTTGAATCAAGAAATGCAAGTGGGAAGTATATATGTTAAATGTAATTATATATACAGGAAGCGCTCACAAGGAAATGGTCGGCTAAGTTTCCTTAAACTGGATACAAAGCATCCATTTTATAACTCTTTTTTCTCTTTTTAATTCTTTACTTGGTCGTCACTCGCCACTAACACAATTTGGTGCGGACCAGATAAAAGCGTGCAAGAATTGCAAGGCCTAGGTAAGAGCCAACACACATTTGCAAGGAATCATGACAACGAAGACATTGATAGAAACAATGTCGCTTTTTAACTTATGGCTACATTTGGAATCAGCGATTACAATCATGAAAAGGACAGGCGCACCAATCCATAAATTCAATTCAACTGAATTCATAAAATTTATTAGAGATCAAATCGGTTACAATTGGATTTTCTTTTTGAGTTTCAAAATGTAATATCATATCAAAATTTATAGAATTAACCACTGCATAACTAGGCCGAACCTGTCAAACTCATGAGTACAGTGTGTTTTAACTTTACTTCTTTCTTTAAAGACTTTTATAGCTTAAAACTTGATATTTTTGGTTAGTTAATTGATGAGATCTAGAAAACTCGAAACTATGTATTGTTTCAATTATACTGATATGTTAAACTTTGTTTTCACAGTAAAATGCGTGGTTTTTGTAATACTAAAATTTGACTTTATGACATATCTATACCAAATGATGTTCTAATACGTGGTTTTGGGAGTTGAATCAAAAGATTTATTGGATCGAATTTGCATTTAAGTTTTACAATCTATCAATATTTTGATTAGTTTTTGATCAATTTAAATATAATCCATCTAACTCAAAATCAGATCAATTGTTTCAATTAACCAATTTTTATCATGTTTTATTAAATCTCACCTATATATTTATAGGAGATCAGATTAACGGAAACAGGGTTGGAACACTTAACGGGAACATGTGCTCCAACCCCTTCCACTAACGTTCAGTCCTATAGCTCTATTGTTACACCTCGTAGAACTAGGAGCCAATTAATTGCCTCTTAAGCTGTTCTCTTAGTAAATCGGCTTGGTAGTAATGATGTTATTATCAGTGGAGTTTAGTGAAATCTGAGGCAGATGTTTTAACCAGGCATAGCAAAGCTTGCTTAGTTAGGCTCGACTTGATTCGGTCTAAAGTTATCCAGTTTGATAAAAATTGACTGAGTTTTAAATTAGGGTTGAGTTTAAGCCAATTGGTTTGTTCCGAGACAAAATTTAAATTTTAAAGGAAAAATGAAATTATTTTTTATTCTTAAAAATTAAAAATATGTTTAATCAAGTTTGGCCTGATCAAAGTGTAATCGTACTACTTAGTTGATTGTGTTCCAACTTAGACCAAAAACTTCAAACTTCATCAAGCATTCAATTAGATCCAAACCGACTTGGACAGAAACTATTGCAACCTCCCTTATTATGTGAAAAGCTTTCACACCTACCTAAATAAAAGAACCAAAGCCGAAGAATATTTGAATGGTCAGTGACCAAAAGTGGTAATTGTGATTTGGGAATTCGGAAGACTAGCCTGAGAGGGATTGGCTAGATTGATAGAAGGTGTTAAAGAGATCAGGTTTATCACAGAATTACTGCAGTAAAGATTATTATTTATTTTCTAATAAGGTAATTTGTAGATTATAATAACTTATTTAGAACACATGAAAATAACGATTGCAAATTCCCCATTTCATAAATATAACCACATATTTTTGTGGAGTAAATAATGTTAATGGACATCATACTTAATTATATGCATATGTACTATTATTCAGTCACAAACTAATGCAGTTTTCAGCTTTCACTTTGATGAACACAGAACTTAACTTGGGGACTCAATGTTGAAGGACTTTATTTAAATAATTAATAAGTGAGTTGTTTTATAATATATATATATATATATACACATTCTGAATTAAGAATGATATTTGATAAGTATACATTATATTTAAATATTTATTTTATACTTCAATTATATTTGTTATTTTTTATTTTAATTTAGGATACAAATAGAGGTATTAAGGAAAAAATGAAGATAATTAGACAGTTTTAATATTTTTTCTTAAATTAGGTATAATGCTTTCACTCAACTCCTAAACAAAATAATTGAAGATGTTATAAAAAGTCTCGAAAGAGTTTTAAAACTTTCGTTTTTTAATTTATAAACAATCTCAAATGGAGTAAAACCCGTAGTGTTATAAACATTTCTAATAAAAATAACAACAATCTAACAAAAATTCTACTAAATATGAGATTTAGAAAGGTCCAGTGTATGCAACCCTATCTCTAACTAGAAAAAAGGTTGTTTCTAAATGATCCATGTGTTATAGACAAATTTATTAGAAGTAAATTTAATAAAAGGCAAAGACACTTTCCAAGTATTAAGATTCCTAAATTTTAAAAAACATATTAAGTTTTCTACCAATAATAGCATGCAATAAAATTCCTAAAGTCCTATTAACAACTCAACTTGGATATCAATTTATGGATTGTAAACTGTAGAAAATAATAATTTAGTTCCCAAATTTCCCATAAAATCTTTTTAAAGTAACTTAAATTCTAGCATCCCTATCTAATACAATGATTATAAGAACTCTACAAAATTAATAGCTTCTTAAATAATAATTCAGTAATATTGAAAGTGTTATTCATTTTGTGACATACAATGAAATGTTTCATTTTTAAAAACATACCCACTGTTATAAAGTGAATCTTTACTATTCCTCCACTCAATGAAAGATCTACTCATAGTTCACTATATATAGGTATAGGGATATAAAATCTATAGTATTACACTCTAGATTTGGCCTACTTGTAAGTAACATATCACTCGCACGATCCCTTTTCATCTCTTCTAAGGTGTGGTAAAAAGAATTGCTCACTAAAATTATCTATAGTCTCTTTAACTCCAAAGTTTCCCTTTAACTAGTAGTACTACGACTACGACTACGACTACGACTACTAATTAGGATTACTTGATTAGATCTTGAGAAATGGGAATCATACTTATTAGATATCTAGGATCAAACTACAACTACTATTACTATTATTATTGCTACTACTACTACCACCACTACTACTACTACCACTACCACTCTTTAACCTTTTTTTTAATCCTACTTGATCCTAGATATAAAAATCGAATTATAGTCTCTCGATCTATCAAAATTCTTCCTAACTATGTAAATAAATTAAAGCAATCCTATGAATAACTAATAAATAATTAAAATATGTTCTCAATTGCCAATTAATTTGATATTTATAGGTTTATTGAGATACCAGCTCTCACTATGTAACACAACATAGCTAATCTAATCCAATCTCTTGATTCAAATTGAATATAAAGCAATAAATATCACAAGCATATTTTATTAAATCAAGAATATAAAATTTAACAAACAATTCAACATTAATTCTTAAAAAGGATTTAGCAATTCATAGATGTAACTATATATGCCAATTGAATCATCATTAATATTCAACAATAATAAGGAAAAAAAGGTAAAGAATTAAATTTAGGTGTCTTCTCTTGTTTGCCTCGAGCTAGAAACTGCAACTTTTTTTCAAAATTTGCTCTTTTTGATCCCCTTTTTTCATGTTTTCCAGCCGTTAAGTGATGTTTTTCTCCTCCTTGTATACTTGTGAGTCTTTTAGAGTTTTATCTAGGATATTTTCATGTGTTTTTGCTCAAAAATAGCCCCGAATTGGTAAAATTATAAAAAAATTGTGACGTAAAAAAAACTCCTTGTACGATTGTGTATGGCATTGCTTCAACTTTCTGGCATGATCCTACCATAGGCTCTCCAAGCTATTGCTGTTTTATGCACGATTGTGCCAGGTGTTATTTTTAGCTTTTTCTAATCTTTTTTTTTTTCACTTTTTCCTATCTCCACTCATTACTAAACACATTAAATAGCCTTTGAAATATACAATTAAGATCAAATTATTGCCTTAAACAACAATCAATCAAACAAAACACAAAAAAATGAATAATAACATAAATCTAAGTCCTAAACACCTTATTATTATCTAAGAAAACACTAAAAATACACTCTAATACTTAAAAAACACACTATAATTTATACCTATCAATTATAACAATCAAAACTAGCCTAACACGCTGCTCCTACTCTAGGTAGGCATTTGAATCTAACTTTCCTATAAATGATGGTACTTTTATCTTAATGCTACTCATATTATTATCTACCATTTCTTCATACCATCTTTTGTAACCTATCCCAAATATACCCCGTCTTTGTCTTCCTATTCTACCTTTTCTTCTACCTTTGTATCCTCTACTACCCCTTAGGTATAGTTATCTCAAGTGGTTGACAACACCTTTTACCTTATCATATACCTTAAAATCATCCGGCCTAATCGCTACACGTGAGTTATGATGTAGATCAGTCATAGCAGTTTCATATTTCTCCAACCTATCACTAACTTCACTTAATTATCAAATAAGTTGCTCATATTATCCTTTTATGACATTCATGATAGGCTTCTAGTCTATATCTACTCTTTCCTTCTCATTTTCTCCTTTATCTTTGGACAAGTGTTTGTATTGAGTTTGAGTCGTAATATACCTACAAGAAAATGATAGTAATAGAAGCCTTCCCTCACGCTTTACTGTCAAAGTTCACTCTACTCACGGTATAAAACTTTGATATAAAGTTTTTTTATAAATTAGACAATCTAAATTAAGAAAACCAGTTTAAACCTCACCTTTTGTTAAATAACACTCAAAAGAAGCAAATTAGATAGAAAATCAAAATAAAAAATACAAATAAGTGTTAGGCCTTTCTAACATAGTATCAGAGTCAGTTTGTCTCGATAGTTTGGGGCAGTGCCCGGTTGTGTCCCTTTGCCCAATATGTCCATCAAATGTCCAGTCCTGCTCTGGATTGAGGGAGTGTGTGTTAAGAATCTCACATCCGACAACTATAAGAGCATTCAACAATTTATAATAGTGTGCAAACATCCCCTCTTAAGTTAGCTTTTGAGGGTGAGTTAGGCCTTTTTAACAATAAGGGGCAAGAAATATACAAACTTGAGAATAGGAAATTGAACTCTATAAAACATAATTAGAGCCAGTAAAAAAGGAAGAATGAATTGACAAGAACGGATTGAGGACAATAAAAGTAAGAACAACTAGAAAATATAATATTTATAGTACATAGAATATTTTGTACCTATTGGAATAGGAATAATCCTTTCTTACAATGAATAATTAATGCTACTGTCAACCCATTTGCCTGTGATTTAGATGAGATTTTTTAAATAATTCTCTTCATAAAAATTTGATATTTTTCTTTTTTGATTAATTTGAAAGAATATTCGAGAAACAAGGAATAAGATACTTAAGAATAGTTCGTTCTTAACGATTCTTAAGGATGACAAGAACGCCAATGAAAATTTAATGTATGGAATAAAAGATGCAAGATATTGAAAACGTAACAACAGAAAATTTTCAAGAACAAAATTTAATAGGGCCAAGGATCGTTCTATCACTGCAAGCTTGATCTGAAATAATAGATGCTTGATTCATATCATTACAAGTGATCTAATCTTTCATAAGAGATAGAAGTAAAGGGCAATTGACATAGAAGACTAAATCAAAATATTAATTATCTCCTTTTTTAATAAAATCCTTTTATCTGTGAATGAAAAAGGAACATCTTGTATTAAAAACTTACTTGGGCATGTTACTCTTAAGATAATTATCTTTCATTTACTAAAGAGGTGAAAATAAATGTGAATAACGACCAGAATTTTCTTGTAGTCTCATATGAAGTTTGTGATTTTTAATAACAAAAAGAATTATAATTAGTTTTTTAAGTTACCAATTACGTAGCTTGATTCACATACTCTATCTAACTACTTAATAACAGACTTCCGTAAGGAATAAAACCCCACCACCTATCACAAAATTGTGAATTTTTCAAAATTTCCACCTCTCTTTGAAAGACTACTGACTATTTGAAAAGTCCGTACTTATCAATTTTTGTATGGAAGCAAATCCAACAATGCGAACCCCCGGAATGTTCAAATGCTGCTAACTTGGAGATGAAAGTAATGTGAGTAAATTATGACGTTGATCGATAACCACCAGAACACGACAGGCGTGAATAGTGAGAATCGTGGCATTTGCTATAAAGGCTAGCTTGCACCTACTCGCCTTCCCTACATGTGTTGGAAGTAGTTACCATTAAATTACATTAATAACTTCAGGAAAAAAAATACATTACCAACAAACAGTTCGATCCCCACCCACCGTCCGGGGGCTCTTCGGGCAGCTGAAGACAAATTAGGAAGCTTTTGCCCTAACAGGAAGTGTAATTGAAGACAACTTAGTTTCTCAATTAACTTTCAGAAAGATCTGTCATGTATGCAACCAAATGGTAAATTATATCTCTAACATGGATACCATGTATGCAATGATCTGTCCATGTCTTACAATCCCAGCCAGTTCACGAAAGTAACTAAATTATGCTTCCAGATAATACAAGTCTCACAAATGGAATAAATAGCTCTAAAGCTAATGTACATAAGCGGGTTAGGGTACGTATATCTCTTTAACTAATTCATCTGATTATTCTCCGGCTTCCTCTGGAAAAGAAGTGATCCTAATATGACAGCAATGCCAGTGATTGCAATGGTGAACAGGAATCTTTTCTTTGAAAACTCAGGTGGCTGTCTTCTATGTGCTCCTTGTCCTCTTTCAGCAGGTCTCACATCCCTTCAGCCCATATTCCAAATAAACTTGATTATTACAAAATTACAGAAAGAAGCAAGCTAATAAATTTCTAGTAAAACTGAAACATGGCAAAGAAAGTGACAGAAAATCAGGATCAGTAATATGGCACCAAAACTTGAATGATTTCTCTGCGAGTTGGTGCAGGTAAGCAATGAAGATTTCCTCCTCCTAGTACAGATTATTAATGCACAGTAACTGGGAAAGTATGCATTCATACTTCATAACAAATTAGACATAGATTTAACAGTAAGATATTGAAAGAGAAAAACACTCCACAAATAACTATAACCGAAAATGAAGCCACAAGTTCAGGTATTTCTGCATCTTTACTTTAATTTGGCGTACAATACCCAGTCAAATAGCCCATAACGTTTATGGATCGGAGCACCAGAAAACGGGTGCACGAGAATTATTATGAATACTTACAGCATGATCAAATATTTTTTTTAAAAAAGCAAATTAATCAGATTTAGAGTGTATAACATAATAAGCCCTATGTATAACACAGTTCAAAACAAGCAAGAAAAAAAAAAGAAGACAATTCAACTGTATGTCTACAGAGCACCATAAAGAACCATCAACATTTACATTCTCAGAAGGGCAGAATTATACCTGGAAGTTCCCACGATATCATCTGGTACACCAGTGCACCTATTTTCATGGTTATACCTCTCTCGAAGTCTAATGTACTTATTGCACAAGGAACAAAGTTCTGTCCGGTTCCCACATACCTCCTAAAGTTAAACCCCCAAAAAAAACAAAATCATGGTGCTAAAATAGGCAACTGAAAAAATCTATCATCATGCTATTCAACAATAAGCTTTACCTGATGCTCGGCTAGGTCAATTGCAGGCAATGGAAATTCACAGAACTCACATGTAACAATCCTTTGGGGGCAATTTTCACCCGTATGGATGGCTAAAATTTCACGTTCCATTGTTTCACTGCAGAGCGAGCAGGCTACCTGGTCCATATAGGTTAGTCAGCAAAGAAGAGAACAGAAATGCAGAATCAATAGTTAGCTAAAAGTAAAATTCTCTTCACAAAAATCACTTTATTGCTCTATTATTATATGAGTAACATGAACCAGAACAGCTCAGTAATCATTTCAATCTTCAATCAAGTTTAGGGAGAAGAATGCTGATCACTCAGGAAAACAAGATATCATCATAATAAGTACCAACTTATATTTGAAACTGCTGAGCAGCTTAAAGTGGCAATACCCTTTTACCATATATTCCTAAAATAGTTACCACATTGCATAAGCAGTTCTTAAAGGAATATAATAACTTCAAATGTGCTGGATAGAGAAAATAACAAAAGTTAATCAAAGTATAAGCACAGAAAGTTGGCTTCCACTTCAAATTACCCAATAGCCATAAACCATTGACCAAAACATCCAGAAAGACCCAACAATGTCAACATCAGTCCCAATAAATTACTCCTCATCATCATGAAGGCCCATCAAATATCAAAACCCAATCTATTTGTGATGAAAAAATTTAAAAAAAATTCCTAAATACAACAATGGAAGATCCAAATAACTAAAAACTGATTGAAATAAGGCACCAAAGAACCTTATTATCATCCACCATATATTTCTTCCATTCAAACTTATGTGACCTCTCCATCTCCCACTTCTTTCCTGACAAAACCACTAAAGACACAAGATCTATTCATCACCTAGTTGAGTTGAACTGATCATCACTAGTATGCGAACGAGCATTCATATAACATCTCATTGTTTATATGTCAATTTTCAGAACGAAAAAAAGTTCACTCATTTACTTGGAAACAAGATACAAATGAGCAGAGTGACTTCCTTTTCAAAGGAAGTCACATAAGGGTTTTACGATAAACAGCTAAATAATCAAAATCAACATACCGGAGCATGAGTATTCAAGAAATGTTCTTCAGCATGTTTCTTTGGTATCATATCACCACAAACTTTACACCTCTCAAGATTCCGAGAACAATGTACAAAATGCAAATCAATATTGGACAAAGGAATAGCCCTGTCACTGGAAACATAAAACAAATATTACTCAGCCACATGATCCATTATACCAGAAAATCGCATATCAACCACATCATGTTGTTAAATCTCAAAAGTATGATTTCCATGGGCTTTTGATGTGTTGAATTATGCATTTTATATCACATATCAAAGTCATACAAAAACAGAAGAACTCAATTCACAAGATATATTATCATTCAGCTAAAGAAAGGTTTGTAATGAAATTCTGCTAATTATACAATCCTATGGCTAGCACATTCATCCACATACCGAAACATGTATCACTTCCCATTAGTTTCTTTAATCAATAGTAAAGCATGACAACAGATACAGATATCTCAAAGAGACAAATAAGAGTTCAGAAATTTTTGCCCTCACAGATTTGACACTAAGACCATATTTCCTTCCTCGGAACAGATTACAGAAACATAGCATTAATATCCAAATTTGTCACAAAACTAATTAGTTCCTCTATCCAAATTAAAGGTGTCAAAGCCTTCAAAGACATTTTTCCAATCATCCAATTCAACTTCAACCAAAATTGTGGAAACTTTGACTCATCGGTGAGTTGACCAGAGGTGCACGAAACAACATTGAAAGATTAAGAAGGAGATCAAATGAGCTCCATTCAAACAAACCCGGACAACCCAAGATAACTTAAAAGCAATAAGTCTGATTTTGGTCTGCCTTGTAAGCATAGTACAAGAATGTGATTAGTTGTCTCATAATTACAGAAAATACAAAAATTCACATCGAAGAATCCCGCAAACAACCAAGATCAGTAAAACAAACAATTAACAGTCAAACCTTCTGCATACCCAGGAAAAAAAAACAATAAAACATCTCAAAACATTAACAAGCGGAGCAAAACTACGACCAGAAAGTTCTAATTTAAAACTACCAGTGACTGCATATCTGCGTGGTTTCCTCGGATACAACCGCCATTCCTTACAATTACGGCAAGGTTTATCTTCTCCGATCAAAATCTTCAATCAAACCCGAATAGAACGATCAAAAATCAGAGGAAAGAAACGAAAGAAATTAACGGAAGGAAGCGAAAGAGATTGCACCGTGTGGGTTAGGAAGAATTAATTAGGAAACAGATATGATATATTGTTACCTCAAACAATCAGTTCCGGAACTATCAGGGTATATTTTTTATCGCCTTTTCTTCTCTTTATAACTATTTTTGAGATTTTGGGGATTGCGAAGAAAAAGAAATAAAGAGCGTAAAGCACACCTACCATGAGTAGCGTGAAGTTATTGAAGTGGACTCTTAACTACAAGTCCATTAATCTAATCTAATGACTTTCTTGTTTGGGCTTTCCATGCAATTTAGTTCTGTGCGTTGCGATTCGTTGGGCCTATCTTAAGGCCAGGTCTCTAGAGTTCACATTGGCTCGGTGCTATCAACCGCTGAGCAGCACTACCTCAGTGCGCTTGTAACAAACCATTAGTCCTCGTAGGCTCTTTGGTTGTATTCTTTTGTTTCGTTTGCAAAAAACCTCCGGAACAATTTAATAGGTAGAACAAACCTCCCACGAGTTAGATCCGATTAAATACAGATGGTGCGTGTAAACAAGCCTTGGCCGTAGCTACCGCAGGTGGACTTCTCCGAAATAGTGACGGTAACTGGAAGGGCGGATTTACTCAACACCTTGGCTAGTGCACTCTATTCACTGCGGAACTATGGGGCGTCTACACCGGGTTGACCCTTGCGTAGAATATGGGATATCGCCGGATCGAGCTTGAGGTGGATTCCACAGCAGTGATCGATGTCCTCTCTTCCCCGGTTTACCGAACCCGATCTCTCAACTCTCTAGTTCGAGGCATCAATGAACTATTCAATTGGAACTGGACTGTTGTTCATTGACACATCTATCGAGAGAGCAACAGATGTGCCGACTGGCTTGCCAAATATGCGGGTCATTTTAATGTCGGAGTCACTTTGTTGCCACACCTCCTATAGGGTGCCACTTGATCCTTTTAGAGGATTTATCGGGAACCTGTCTTTTCCGACGTACTGTGTAATTTTGAATCTTTTACCTTAAAAATACAAAACTTAAAAAAAAATATTCCTAAACGTTAGCTATTTCGCGTAGAACAGAATAGCCAAAGATTCTTTCCCTTCATTTTTACCTATTCCGCCCAGATTTTGAATAGGTAAATACGTCTTCTCTTTCTCTTAGACAAGCTTTACCTTTTGTCTGTTTTCCCAACAAATAATAATAATAATAATAATAGTAATTATTATTATTATTATTATTATTATTAAGAAGAAGAAGAAAATTAATAAGATTCGTAGTCATAGGTGTGACTTAAATATTATATAATAAATTTAATAATAATAGAAGAAAATTAATAATAATAAGAAATTTGATAATAATAATAATAATAATAATAATAATAATAATAATAATGATAATAATAACACAAAATATATATGCTTGCATGTCACAAGTATGACATGTTAAGTCACACCTGTGACTTGCAATATATATATATATATAGAGTAAACTATTTAATAATAAATAAATAAAATTAATAACAATAAAGAATTTAATAATAATAATTAATATAATTAATAATAATAATAATTAATTTGACAGGCGTGATTTATTTTTTCTTATTCATTGACTAGGATTTTTTACTGAATATTTTATCATCCTTATACTTAAATATAATTAATTAATTAATTTTAATATAATAAATAGTTATTATAATATAATCTATTATAATTATGTATAAGTAGATTTGGGACCGTTAATCTTAACTTGAGTTTTGGTTAGCAAAGTTGTATTAGAGCTAACTTACATCCATAACGTGCCTAGTTCGAATCACAGCGTTGGAATATAAGCCTTGACAAGGGATTGACTTAAAGGTAGTTGAAGCATGGTGGGTATAAGTAGATTTGGGACCGTTAACCTTAACTCGAATTTTGGCTAGCAGGTGTTCTTAAGGATTTGGGATCTTTAACCTCAACTCGAGTTTTAGTTAGTGAAGTGCTATCGAAACTTATAGTTGTCCGCTACATCCCTAGATCGAGTCCCAACACAACCATTGGGTCTGAAAACCACCCGTTGACGCGGAGGCGTGGTGGGTGTTCTTAAGGATTTGGGACCGTTAACCTCAATTTGAGTTTTGGTTAGCAAAGTGGGGATTCTTAGGTTAAATTTAGTTTGTTTAATTTTTTGTCTAGACTTTGTTTTAATTTTTGAATATTTTCTATTACTTATTGAATTATTTGTACAGTACTAGATTGAACTTAACTTAATTCAGTAATTTTTATTTCTAAATTCTTGTGTTGATCTCGTAATTCTTTAATATAATGTGTAATGCTCATAATGTTTGTTTTAGATAAGTAGTTAACTCACTGATCTAATTTTTAATGTCGTCTAGTTTTATTGAATTTTCATTAGGTAAAATAGGATCGATAATTCTAACATTTGGCTCTATATTTTTTCCAGGTTCTAGAAACCAAATAGGTTTGGATAGATGTACAGATCGTGATTTTAATAATGGAGCGGATGTGGAAGAAGATGTTTGTTCCGAAAAAGAATGTCTTCTTTCTATTGATGGTGATATAATTGGATATTGAATTGTAGCTAAAGTTCGTAATTTTGTTTGAAAATTAGTTCCTACTTTAGCAACGTCAGTAAATAATTGATCTATATAAATTTTATCAGTAATTTTAAATTCTATACTATGATGAGAATTTGTTAAGGCGTAACTGATTTAGTAAGTAATAGAAAAAGGGTATTGTCCTTGAGTCATTAATTCTTCTTTATAAAATTTGTATGCTATAGTAATTATATCATCTAGATTAGGTAATTTTAGAGGAATATCTAATTTTAAACGTGTATTAAATTTTAGTTTTCCATATGCTAGATTTCCGTTCATTATACTGATTATTTGATCATTTAAATTTGTCATTCTTTCATCTACTATTGCCATTCGTATAGGTGAATCTATTCCTTCTTGAAATGTAGATTTTAAAAGAATTTGTATTGTTGATAAATGAATATAACCTATTTTGGATCTTTTTTCTTTTGGGATGTTTTGTAATTGTTTTGCAATTTGTTCTTGATCAATTAAACTAATGCGAATATGTCCATTACAATGATCCATTCTAATGGGTGTTTCATG
The DNA here is from genome assembly GCA_027575705.1 of Erythroxylum echinodendron. Lineage (NCBI taxonomy): Eukaryota > Viridiplantae > Streptophyta > Magnoliopsida > Malpighiales > Erythroxylaceae > Erythroxylum > Erythroxylum echinodendron. The sequence continues at coordinate 597 of JANZXR010000161.1, read as the reverse complement.
TACTAATTTACTAATATAAATAATATTTTTTCGATTAAGTATATTTTGAAATAAAGAGTGTTGAATATCTTGTCCAGATTTTAAATTTAACTGTGTTTTAGCAATTTGTTTTCGTTTATCATTAGATAATAAAGTATTTGTATGAAAGGTTCCTAAATATTCTATTAATTCTAAATTATCTACATCTAATATAGTTGTATCTTTTTGTTTTGATAAAGATTCAGTCATTCTGATGATAAAGAGTAGTAATTTGATACTGAGTTAATATTCTTTAATTCAATAAGATAAAAGTGATAAAAATTTTGTGCTAAATCTAAACTTTCTTTGATAAGGATACGTCCTCTAGGATTAGTATTTGCAAAAATTAAATCAATATATCTAGATTCATAGTATTTTTATTCATCATAATATTGATTTCTAAGTGACTCTATATCTTATATATGATCTAATTTTTGTCTACAAATAGGATAGGTAGTCATTACCATGTTCCATGTAACATCCCCTCACTTATGGAAAAGGATAAATTGGTCTTTTTGAATGGGTTAGCATAATTGGAAGTGTTTCTGACATATACATGCATTCATATATGCATATGAA
>JANZXR010000160.1:0-26337 GCA_027575705.1 Erythroxylum echinodendron | reverse complement strand
CGAGAAAAAATTAAAATTTTAAGTTTTTGTTTACTGTACAACTTAGAATGTTAAAGGATGACCAATTATATTACTGTAAAATAAAAAGATTATTTAAAATTTTCATATTAATATATATTATTTTAAATTTTTACATAAGTAGGGTTAGATGAACAAATTAAACTTCATTTTTAGAAAGAACTAGATGAGTTGATTCAGTAAATACCCCCTAATGAAGAGTTATTCTAGGAAGAGATTTTAATGGTCATTTAAGCGCAATCTCAGATGGTTACTCTATAGCGCACCGGGGTTTTATATTCGGTGAAAGAAAAAATAATGGAACCACTTTGTTGGATTTTGTGGTAGCATTTGAGTTGGTGATAATCAATTCTTTTTTCAAGCAAAATGAGGAGTACCTGGTGACTTTTAAGAACAAAACTATGAAGACTTAAATTGACTACTTCCTAATAAGATAGAGAGATCGATCTAGACTGCAAGGATTGCAAGGTGATACCTAGTACTTGCTTGTCAACTCAATACAGACTACTAATTTTGGATCTTTTTATTAAGGATTGGAGGCGGAAGAGACATTCTCGAGGTTGGTTCTTTTTATTAAGGATTGGAGGCGGAAGAGACATCCTCGAGGTGTACCAGAATCAAATGATAAAATTTGAAAGAGAATATGAGAAAACAATTTAAAAATTAAATTATTGAGAAGATTAGAATTTGGTAGTAAATACTAACCAAATATGCGAAATAGTTGCAATTCTTCTAAAGGATGGAGGGATAGTAAGAGGGAGTCTTAGTGGTGAAATGAGAAAGTTCAAGAAGGCTAGATATAAAGCAATTTTGGATAGCACCACCGAGGTGAAGAGAGATAGTAATAGAGAAAGGTATAAACTGACAAATAAAGAGGCAAAATTGATAATCTTAAAAATTAAAAGTAGAGTTTATGCGAAAATTTATCAACAACTGAATAATAAAGATGGAGATAAGGATATTTTTAAGTTGGTGAGAGCTAGGGAACAAAAAATAAGAGATTTTGAGAAAGTTTGTTGTATAAAAGATGAAGCAAGGAGGATGCTTATAACTAAAAATGACATCAAGAGAAGATAATAGAGGTACTTTTATAACTTTTTAAATGAAGGTATAGAGGCTAATATCTTTTTAGGTGATTTTAGCTCGTCCGAGAAGTTTTGTAATTTTACTTGCTACAAACAAATTACGAGGAATGAAATTAAGAATGCGTTAAGGGAGAAAACAGGTGTGGTAGAGCAGTAAGGTCTATGAAATACTCATAAAGGTGTGGAAGAGGAAGAGGGTATTACTTGGCTGACTAAGCTTGTTAATATGATCCTTAAGTTTGCCAAAATGTTGGACGAGTGAAGATTTAGTATGATAATCCTTTTATACAAGAATAAAGGAGACATCTAAAGCTGTAATGACTACAGAGACATTAAATTACTTAGCCACATCATGGAAATATGGGAGAAAGTAATCAAGAAGATAATAAGAAATGATGCTTCTATCTAAAAAAACTAACTTGATTTCATGCTAAGAAGGTCCACGACAGAAGCTTTTCATCTTCTTAGAAAGTTAGTGAAATACTACAGGAAAAGACAATATAAATTAAACATGGTTTTTATTGATTTAGAGAAAGCATATAATAAGATATCAAGAGAAATCATATGAAGGTGTTTAGAAGTCAAAGGGGTCCCTATGTCTTATATACAACTTATTAAGGATATGTATGAAGGTATAAAAACTAGAATAAAGGTGATAGAAGGAGATGCAAAGCATTTTTATATACATATTGGGCTACACTAGGGTTCCTCTTTAAGTCTCTTTCTGTTTGCAGTAGTAATTAACAAGCTTACTAAGAACATCCCAGGGGATGTGCCTCGGTGCATATTAGTTTTTGATGACATTATTTTGATAGACGAGACAAAAGAATGAATCAATTTCAATATTGAACTTTCGAAGGATACGTTGGAGTCAAAGAGTTTTAGATTAAAAGGGACTAAGATTAAGTATGTAGAATATAACTTTTAGGGACAAAAAGTAGTTTCACATGTGGAGCTAAAGATTAGATTAGAAGTTATACTACAAAAGGAGTGTTTTAAATATTTATGATATATTAGCCAAAATAATAGAAAAATTGATGAAAACATAGTCTACGGGATGAAGATATTACTCAAGGTTAAAGATAAATTCTATCGTTTAACGATTAGGCCAGCCATACTTTATGGGACGGTGTGTTGGCCCATCAAATAAGTTCATAGTTATCAGTTAAAGATAACGGAGATGTGGATGCTCTGTTGGATGTGCAACCTTACAAAAAGAGATAAGGTCGGGAATATAATAGTGAGAGATAAATTAAAGGTTGTTAATATTATGGACAAAATAAGAGAAACAAGACTTAAGTGATTTAATCATGTTAAGAGAAGACATCAAGATACTCCAGTAAGGAGATGCGAAAGGGACATACTTAAAGATTGTAAGAGAAAAATAAGGAGGCCTAAAAAGAATTGAGGGGAGGTGATAAAAATGATATGACAATATTGAAATTTATTAAAGACATGACCTACAATAGAAAACTCTTGGCGTGATAAAATTCAAGTAAAGAATTCCTCGTAAAGGAATCCTGACTGTCTTCTTTAATTTTTTGACTGCTGTCTTTTGTAGTTAGCTTAAGAGATAATTACCTATTGATATAATTATTATTATTAGTGTGTGTATATATATATATATATTTCATTATTTATTTTATCTATTATTATATTATGCTTTTTTAATTTTTTCTCAATCATTTTATTATATATTATTGCATATTTTATTTTTAATTAGTATTTTTCATTACAACTATTTATTAATTTAATTTAATTTAATTGTTTTACTTTTATTATTTATTTATTTATCTTTTAATTAATTATTTTTTCTTTCCTTTCTTTCGTACAAGTTATTTAGAAACAGTTTCTCTATTAATTAGAAATAAAAATACGTACTATTAGACCAATCTAGATTTCACATCAAGATTTATATTGCTACAGAATATTGTTGTTGTTAAAGTCCAAAATGTGAATACATCTAAATGGTATCGGGAGTGGTCGTAGTAAGAAAGTTTTCATAATGTTATCCCTAATGTAAACAAGATCTCAAAATATCAGGGAAACCAAGTCTTCGTAAATGCCGGGGGTTAACTAATACAGTTTTAGATGGCAAAATATAATACCACCCCCCACTGCTAGTCTTTTCTCTTCTGCTGCTTTACCCAATGGACGTTTCTCTTTCCCAGGACGCCCACTAACAAATGCACTATAAGATTGACACAACTGAATTATGACTGCATCAAGTTGCACGGTAGAACTCAGGATTCCACTAGAGGATCTTTCATGAACAGAAACTGGAATCAGAAAAGTTTTAAGTCAGTTTTCCTAAATATTATCAACCTTTAATCCCAGCAATTTTCCTACTTCAGAGCACGTACCTCAAAGGACTTCCCCAATTTTTCAAATTCAAGCATGCTCAAAGCAACTTCACAGCTTTGTGAGACTATAGGTTCAGGATCCTTGGAGAACTCCTCAAGAAGTGCAATGCTTCGTTCGTCTAGCAGTGCACCAAACGTGAATCAAATTAGATTACCCCAGCTGAACAAGGTTGAGTTTCAAATGCCACGTACAATGGTTACGGTTTAACTTGGAAATAAAAATTATCCAGTATTCGTGGAGGCATCAACATTAAATAAAAATTGGTTCATAATAGTTATAACTGGTCAAATCTTTTTTGGTATGGCAGAGTGTGGGGCAGAAGTGTATAAAAGCAACAGAAAATTAAGAGAACTTCGTCATATCAAGCCATAAAGACATGGATAAATGGCTTGTAATCCATTTTAACCTATATATGAGCGATTGTGTTTTTTCATTAAGCCAATAACTTCTTCAGAATTTGACAATCAAAGAAATCTCATCGACGGCCAAGTGGGATTTGAAATTCCATGTAGAATTTTAAATGAATCACTAGTTATTAGCAAACTTTCCAATTACGAGAAAAAGCCAAGTGACTTTCAAGTTGTAAATCTTCTAGATAGAATGTTAATATACATTGGCTTCTAGAAAATGATATCTTTTGGGAAAAAGACACAAGACTCTAATGTGATTTAAGTAACCTAAAAAAACCCATAATCTTTAGAATTATTGAAAAAAATCCTTATAAAACTTAATTTTCCAAAAAAGTTCCTTTTAGACTTCCGTTTAAAAATAAGGACGAAACACACATAACATGAACATAACACGGACCAATCAAATATTGTTGATATATCAACTCAACTCCACTCTTAAGTTTAACCGGAATCAATTAAATTGAACTTAAACCAATAATGTAAGTTAATTACAATAAATTACTGATTTGGATTGAGTTTAATTAGTTCGTATCAGATTTAAGAGTTTGATTGGATCATCATATCAGTAGCATTTAATTGATCCACATATTATGTCCATAACCCATGTATAAGAAATGAGTTTTCCGAAAAATTAGAAATTATAAGTAATTGTTTGAAAATTTTAAAGATTAGAGAATTCTTTTAAAGTTACTTAAACCATATGAAAGTCTCATGTGTTTTACCCTATATTTTAATTTCTTTTAACAATTGGAGAAAACTCTGAATGTCAGACGTGTAGATTTCAAGTCACCTACAATAATGTTTGACATATAATAGAATCACATTGTTAACATTTATCTAGTTCACCGTCACCATCTCAATTATGTGTTTTTTTTTAATGGTTTAAATCAAAGCATACCAAAATAAGAATTGATAGCATATCCAACAAAAACAACTATTTCAAACATGATTAGAGAAAAAAAAATCCCCACCTTCCACAAGAAACTTGTTGTCACATATTCTAATTGATTATAATCATAAGAAAAGAGATCAACGATGGTAGATTGGAGAATTATAAAATACCTGCAATGGAACCAAGAGCCTCAGCAGCCTCATGCCTAACCATTGGATGCTCCTGTGCATCCCTAAGTATCCTACTAAGTGCATCTGAAGCAGCTTTGTTTTGCAATTGACCCAAAACATATGCAACCTGTAAAAGCACGAAAAAAACACATCCACAAGCATCAAGAAGCGAAATTATACAACATTTTTCAACCATTGACATCTGACAAGGTACATGAGCTTCCACCAGCATTATTCAGAGCTGCGCGTTAGTCCAAATTGATCACAAAATCCACCAATTACTAAGAATCAATAATAGTTTGTGAAGCAGTGTACCGTAACTAACATAAGAACAGACTGATCCAAGAAAGCCTAACAAACCTCATGCTTAAGCAAGGCACTACTTGTAGCCAATGAATCAATAATGGCGGAGATAGCTTCATCTCCTCCATTATTTCTCAGGGCAAAAAGAGCAGCATAGCGTTGATACATGCCTCTATCTTCATCAAGAAGAATTTCCCTACAAATTGATTAACACCAGTCAACAATCCAGTAATTGATATGGAATAATTATTAGGCACATTGAGAGAATCATGTCCAGGTAAATAATTACAAGTGATTCAAATTAGCGAAAATTGTGCCTGCCTAATTTAGTAAATTGCGGATTGAAAAATTAACCTGAGTTCACCCACAGAGGAACATGAAGAAGCAGGGGCAGCAGGGTCAACAGACAAAAAAGGTGACCTTTGCATAGCATCATCACAAGTTGCAGAACTGAATTCATGAATTCTGCTGAGGGCTAGTTCACAGGTTTCTCTAACCTCCTGTGCAGGGTCAACAACTAAACTATTCTTTAAAGAGGGAACGATGCTCTCCAACCCAATTGCACCTAGAGCTTCAGCAGCCTTTAATGTAGTTGTAAGAGTACCAAAAACCATCTTAAAATTAAAACTTGCACCAAGTAATAGAGAAAAAGAACAACATATTAGATAAATAAGAAAAAAAACTAAAGAGGAAGCAAAACAAACCTCATGGCGAACAATGGGATGTAATGAAAGATCGTTGAGTAGAGATTGCAAAGCAGGTATAGCTTCAGCGTCCTGCATTTGACCCAATGCAAATGCGGCTTCGTGGGCCAACAAGTTTGAAGAATCTCTTGCCGCTGAGGGAGTTAAATCGTATTAGCAAGGGAAAATATTAAAAACAACTAAGCATGTATAGAATTAGACTAAATAATAGACCTAGAATAAGAGCGTCACGAGGGGCAGAACCCTTGAGATTGCGGAGAGAGAAGAGGGCTCTGAATCGCTCCGATATGGGCTGTGTCGAGTCTAGCAACCTATCGCACAGAAACTGCTCCATATTCGACGACTTCCACGACTGTGTCTCCGACTCTCAACCAAGAAACTCACTCGAAGTCAGATTCTTCTGCAAAGTAGAATTTCTTTTTCTCCTCAAAGATGACGACGTATTAAATGAAATAAGGAAAACGGGTCGGGCCATGGGCAATGGGCCGATTCATTTGTTTGCCTTTAAACTCCTTCCTGTTCCTGGGGCTAGTTGTGTTTTATTATTACGTAGCCAGGAACAGTCGAGTTTAGCAATACTGACGACTCCCCAATCAGATCCCAGTACTCCCTTTATAGTGCGTTTCCGTGATTTTCCTTTAAGCCTAACCCTGCCAGTTTATTTGTTTGAAGGAAACTTTTCGTTTACTGATTTTCCGTCTTAATTACCCTTTTGTGTTGTTTGCAGAAGCTGATTTGGGATATAGGTGCTCTGATCTTCTAAACCATGAATTCGAGGAGGTTAATTCCATTATTATATTAATTGGGTTTTTCTTTTGCCGCAGAATTTTTTTTGATAGCGTTTGCTTGTTTCAGTTAACCGTATTATCGATTTCAAGATACTACTGTTAGGCGAATTTTGATTGAGGGGAAAGGTGTTATCGGAATTCTTGAGTGCTGTTATGGAGAGTATGAATTCAATGTTGAAGGAGTATAAAGAATGAGATTTGATTATTCCGCCCGCATCACTTGTTATAATTTCAAATATCAAGCTTGTTGGTTATTTATCTGTTACTTTTTTTGAGTTCAGTTACCGTTTCCATAAACTTCATTTCTTAAATGTTTTCATAGGACTCAAATCAATCTTTGGATTTACCAAGTGGTTATCTTTGATATAGATTTGATGTTTTACATATCGTTAGAAAGTTTACAAGTTCTTGCTATGATTCCTGTTGTAGATCTATCCTCATTGTTTCCAAGGTTGTCTTATCTGTTTCTGGAGATCTAAAAAGATAACTTTTGAAAACTTATATTGGGTGATCCTTTGCAAGTTGGATTGAATTTTCAAGACGAATACCTCTTCTTCTCTAGCGTGTATAATAGGAAGTAGTAATCTTTGTTTCCAGAAAATTTATGCTCTGTGTACCTTTCGAACTTTGGCTGGAGCAGAGCAGACAGCTTATAGTTAGATTTAGTTTCATTACAGCTGCTTTTTTTTCTATGACATTTGGTCTAAGTCAGAGACAATTGATGTTGACTACAATTCTCATTTCTGTTTATCGCATTTACACACACACACACATGTATAATTCTCTTCGAGTTGTTAATTAACTTCAATGCTAATCCAACCACCCGCTTAAATTATTGCCTCTCTGTATGGCAGCTGTATTGTAGTTTGCAAACGGACTTAGTATTTAATCTTTCAATTTCAGCCATTGTAATTAGTGGAAACATTTTGTGTAAAGGGACATTCGCAACAACAGAGTAGCACTTTTTGATGGAATCGAGGAGGGTGGCATCAGGGCTTCGTCATCATACTCCTCACATGAAATTGATGAGCAAGATAATGAAAGAGCTCTTGATGGATTGCAAGATAGAGTCAATCTTTTGAAACGGGTGAGCTTTTATCTTGTCTTGCAGAGTCACCTGTATGATGCACTGGATAAGAGATTTGTACTCTATTCTTGAGGTAGAATGGGAGGAAAAGAAGTGAACATTACATCTTGCTAGTTCTTGGTCAGAAGAGATTCTGATAATGCTCCCAAACTAGTCATTCTTTTCTGATTTCTCAGCAATTCATAGACTCTTGGCAAGGCAGCATAATATGCAAATTGAATCTGAAATGCACTTACCAATCTGCATTTTTTCATGATCTTTACTTTTGAAAGCAGTAATATGTCAATCTGATTGCAATTCTTGATACTTACTTTAGCTGTCTGGAGACATACATGAGGAGGTGGAGGGTCATAATCGCATGCTTGACAGAATGGTATTTATACCGCTGCCTGATCTTACTCTGTTGATGTCACTTTGGCTGTTTTGTAATAAGTGTCACTGCTAACAATCAGGGCAATGATATGGATGCTTCAAGAGGAATCCTGTCCGGAACCATGGATAAATTTAAGATGGTAAGCAATCCAATTTCTTTATGTTGTAAACATTTTGTGTTGGTGCCAAGTGCTAACATTTAATGGTTGTGGATAACTTACATTGATATTATTTGGCCTCAGGTATTTGAAACCAAATCGAGCAGGAGAATGTTTACCCTTGTGGCTTTTTTTCTGGTCCTATTCTTGATTGTGTATTACCTCACTAGGTAATGAAGCCGAATGAATTTGATACATATTCTAGTGCCTTAAACTGGAGGCAGCATTGGCTATGTGCTTTACTTGAATCATGTTGCTGCCAGTTTGTTACATATTATATCGTGTTTGTGCTGAGTGCAGTATATCAAACTTTTGTTGAATGCTGAGATTGATGTAAATGTTTGGTTCACATGCTTTTGTTTCAATTGCATGATTATCATTCGCCTAATCATTCTGAGGTGAATACTCGAGATTACAGATCACAAAGAACTTAGGTAGGCTTCCAGCATTGTGGAGTTAAATGAAAGGTATTATTTTACAAACCCATGGAATTATATTGCATGGTACTATAATGTTGGTCGGTTTGAATGACTGAACAATCCCAATTTCTTCCTGGCCAAAATTCCCCCATTTTACCTCATGAATTCGCATTCATGCCTCATCTATAGGTGTGCAAATATTAGAGAAGTCTTGATAGTTCCATGGCTTGTTGGCCTAATGATATGCTTATTTGAGTGAAGCATGCAGTTCTGGTTACGGAATCAAAGCCTGAGGAGTTGTAAAGAAGCAAAACAAGAATATAATATGGTGAAAGAAGGTGATTTTATTGGACCAACCCATATGACTATAACTTATGAATATTTAAAGTTTTATATCCGAGCTTTTAAGCAAAAACTGCTCACTGCGGTTGTATTAATTAGTTGAAAGGCCTGAAAGAAACCGTGTTCTACCTATTGATACAGGATTCAAAGGATTCCTGCATTGTTTTACTACCAATTAATGCATTATTCATATTTGAAATTATGATTAAGCATTACTCTCTACCGACCAGCCTGTCTACTTAAAAGATCTTCAAATACAAAATGTCAGCATCTTATGAGATCTATTGCCATTCCTTCTTCCTTGAAAAAGTGAGGACTAGAGTTGGCTAAGCAGGGTGAAAGAGGCACTTTTGTTCGACTCCCTATCTCAGCTTTTCGTCCCCAAGTCACCTGGAAGATTATGTCACATTACCATTATGAATATATATATATAAAATATACAAAAACTCCCTTTTGATCTCTTTTCATTGCTTTTATAATTAGATTATTATTTAGCCAATTTAATTATTCTGTAATTTAATTATAATTAATTAATTTTATGTTGTATGTAATCACAATAAATTTAATAAAAATTATTTAATTATATATTGTAATTATATTCTATTTATATATCGCTTGAATATGCACACAAATTTTAACACCATTTCAAGAATTCTACAGAAAGATATATGATATGGATGTCAAAATTGATTGTACCCAATGAACAAGGATAGCGTACTAAAAATGCAACAGACTTGTTTGACGGTCTAAGCAGTTGTTTTTCTACATCCTCTTGCACTCTTCGTCTTAAGATGTTTTCTACACTTTTGCTAAGAGAAACCAATATAAAAAGAAGGAAATCGCTATCCAACCTTGCTGGCGAGAAAGACAAATACGTACCAGTGTGTATTCTTATAAATCCATATATTTTCTCATTTCCGTCGTCCGTCCGAATCAAACTCAACCAGCTAGAATTTGTCTTGCTGGAAAGGTCACAAAAATTGGTTATTTTCCTCTTTTAATTATTAAATCTTGCACAATAGCAGCCACTTGCTGTTAACCCTTACTATAACATTTGTTATCTGTATATCTCAACAATTTGATAAGCATTTGTAATATGTATCTAAATCAAATTAATCATTGCTGAAAAGATTAGATGAACTTATTAATTGTATTATAATCTCTGTAATCTTGTTCATATTGTATTTCACTTGTATATAAAGGCTTCCAAGCCTTTCACAAAGCAATGAAAAACAATACACATCTTTCATAATTCTCTTTATGGAATCAGAACATTCAGTACGTGTAACATCTCGTTTCCATACTAAGGATTAGAACCCTAAAATACGGTACATGTGAGATCAAGGAGAGATTAAGAAAATTGCATTTCATGCTCATGCATAATGTTAGTATACATACACGTGAATTTGATTATTGCATACATTACAATAATTTGTTCATGCACTCATTTGACATTTTTCGGATATAAATGATTGATTTAATATGATTATGAGGTGGATAGTGAATATTTTGTTCCAAAAAATGATTTGGTGTATTAAATTGATGATTTATAATTTTTGGAAAAATTTGAGAATTTTCTGAAATTTTGGAGTGCTTATGGACTAGGAAAAATGTCAAATAGCAGGACAACTGTTAGATAGTAGTAGAAGTTATTGTCCAATGACAATGGAAATTTTGATAAATGACTTTAAGATTTACTGACAAGCGTCAATAAAAATTGGAAGTCAATTGGAGTAAAAATTAGAATCAAATGGACTAGTTATTAAAGATGGGAGCAAGTAAAGCCATAGGAATAAGACATGTGGTAAGTGACATGTGTCATGCCACTTGCCACACATCCATTCCACGAAAATATCTAAGTGCTCATCATTTTCGTTGCTTATGTTTGTTTCCATCTTTTCTTCATTTTCTTCATTCTTCTTCTCTTTTCTCAAAGCCACAACGATCTCCTTCTCACAACCCAACCCCTTCATGTTGTTTTTTGTCAAAATCCTACATTACCACTTCAAGATCCTTGTTATCTCTTCATTTTGTCACAAGAAAAACCTAATCTCTCCTTCATAAATGAAGATGATCGTGAGATGCTTGGGAGTTAGGGTTTCTTGAAGACTCTTGAAGAAGCTTTAGTTAAATCAAGTAAGTGATGCTTTAAATATTATGAGTATGGTTAAATGAAGCTAGAATGATGAGTATATTAAGACTGATGACTTGATTATGCCATTTTTATATATGTGTCGTGAGTGATGAAATGTGAATGTAAATGTCATGCTTTTGTATATGTGTATGATGATTAATGGCCCAAAAATTGTCATAATGATGATTTTAAGGTAGAATGATCATTAAAATGGTGTTGATGAGTGCAGAAAATTGATGATGAATGGTGCATGTATATGTTTTGTTTTTGGTTAATGATCAATTATGGATCATGAGTTGTTTATGAATGATATTGAACTGTAATTTGGGTATACATGAAGAGGAAATGATGTGGATATAAGTTAAAAATGATAGACTAAGCAAAAGAGACTAATTAGGATGAAAATGATGATAAGGAGTGACGGAAATATGTTAGATGTAGTGTTTCTATTGAACATGCATCTTAAATTTATACATATCTTGATCTAAGGATATCCAAATAGGATTATTGTTGATTTATAATAAACTAGAGACGAATGGATACAATTGTCATGAAGGAATCGATTTTGAATTTTGTCTCTAAGAGTTTTAAATTTGACTTGAAATTAAGTTTCATATTATGTCTTTGTTTCTAAACAGTATGTAGTAAATTGTGTATAACTTGCAGTTTACTGGGCCAAATTGTATGAATTTAGGTTCTTTAGAAACTTAAGAAATAGATGAACAATTGTTTAGAAGAAAGTATTGCCAAAAACCTCATTTTTTAGGTCATAATGTTCATATAAGTCGGACCTGAAAAATAGAGTTGGAAAAGCTAGAAAATGAGTTTTGTTTACTGCTTTCTGTGAAAGTTTGTCATGGCCAACTTGCAGGATTTCTCTATGGAAAAGTTCGCAACTTGCAAGATTTTATGAGAATTCCTCTCGGGAAAAGTTTTCCATGACTAACTCCTGGCATCGCCGCGACCAACTTTCCTGCACAGCTTAAACATGCTTTGGTATTTTGATCATAACTTTTTCTATAGTTATCCGAATGGAGTGATTCTTAATTTGAAATAAACTAGAGACATAGGGATACAATTTTGAAGAAATTGAATTCTAATTCTGTCTCTAAAATTTCAGAATCTGACTTGAAGATGAGCACAGAATACTGTCTCAATTTACGAATAATCCGAAGTATTTGGAGTATAACGTTTGGAATATGACACCAAATTGAATGATTTTGGTGTCATTAGAAACTTAAGAGATAGAAGAATATTTTTTTAGAAGAAAGTGTTGCTAAATTACTGCATTTTTCTAGTTAGAGTGATCATGGAAAATTGACCTAAAAGTTTAAAATTTTGGAAATGTTATAAGAAGAATTGAGAGTTGGATACTGTGAAGAGCAATAATGCTAAAAGTGAAATGAAGAGTAATTGAGCATAAAATGAGATGTGGATAAAATATGAAAATTGATAATATACCCAGGATTGTCATTGAGCATGCATTGTACATAGTCTATATACATATTTGTGCATAAATGAACACTTAAGATTGTGTAATTATTAATGTGTGTGCAACGCGTGTATTACATAATATTGATGTGCAGGATAAATTGTCTGCATCAAGATGTTTCCAGATCTTGGAAGCAAATGTTAATCTGGAGCATATTGTGAGTCGACCTAGATGGTCTCATTTCATTGTTTGTTTTGATTTCAGTTTCTACATTGAATGACTCCAGTTATGATTATTATGCAATGTGAATATGATTGATATGAATGGTATTTGCTTATGTTGATGCCGGATAATGAAGGTCTGAGACTTAATGTATGAATGTGATATTTAAATGCTACTTGTATGTGAATGTGATGAAATAAATATTGCTCAACAATTATGTTGAATGCCAGATTAAATTCCAATGATAAATGTGATCTGAATATGAATATGCTTATGAATAAAAAAGTGATTCTCAACTTAAATGTTGACTGCTAGACTAAGGTCCAATGATATGTGAAAGTGAATGATTGATCATATGTGATTGATGGATTCCATTAAATAAATGCATGAAACATAAAAACTGTTGTGACCGGAGTAGCTACCAAAAAAGATTTTAAAACTCAGAATGTGAAAAAGAGCTTAAGGCTCAAAACGTGATAAGAGACTTTGGCTCAGTGTTGCATGTATCCAGTATCCACTAAAGGATATGGGACATTATTTAATACAACTCGGTATCCACTAAGGGATATGAGCTATAAATAAAATAGGCACTCGGTCACATCAATAATAAAAGAAAGTGAGTCTCATGAGCACTGCATATGCATATAATAGGTATAAATAATTGACTGATTTTTGAATATGATATATGTTGAATGTGAAATGTGAAATGAGTGACCAAGTGATATGCGATGATATATGATTAGCAATTAAATGATGTGAATTATATGATTATATCAATTGTATATGTTATGTGATCGAGTGAGCCATCAAGGATGGTCACTCATTGAGTTGCAAAACTCAGCCAAAATTTGCAATATTTTTTCAGGCTCTGAAGAGTTACCCCGTTAGGCTAACGAAAGTATAGCCACTACACCCAAGTAAGAGATATAAGTCAGAATCAGTTTGTGTCTGCATTAGTATTTCCTTAATTTTTATATCAAAATATGTATTCACAAGTATTTTGCAATGTGTATGTAAATGATTTCGTAATGTAATGGTTGTGACATTGTGTTTGAAAATGTTTATGAATAAAAGTGGGCCTAATTTATTTATTGATTTTTCGCAATATGCGTGCATTGTTTTAAAAGAAAAGGAAATTTCTATATTGAATTTGATTGACTGACTGTTTTAGCATGCCACCTTCACGGGGTATGTACTCGGATATCACTCAAGATGTCGGGTATGTGTCTTACGAAAGTGGGATGCTACAATTTTGGTATCAGAGCCCAGATCTAGTATCTTATATGGGCACTTTTTGAAATATATGTCAATGCACATGCATTTTAGACATATCTTAGCATACAGTGGCAACTGATCCCTAGTCTGATTCACATTTACATGAAGCACATGCATGAACATTTGTTAAGAGCCTGAGCAAATAGAAATACTAAGAAGAATGATGATGATCTGTCAAAATATGAGAAAATGAAAGTTTGTGGATATCTAGAAATGAAAAATATTGTATGGTTAGATATGACAGATAAAGATTTAATAAAATTTTATTGGTGGATGTAATATGGAATACGACATCAATATTGTACTGTAGTAGTATATCCTCGAATGTGATATAGATGTGAATACATTGTCGTGAATTAATTAAGGAAATAAGTGATATAAATATGAGTGACAAGATTAAAGTGTACAAGCCAAGTTGAAAGAAAATAATTTTTTCTATGACCTTGAAAGGTTGAACTTGGATTTGAAATGGTTAGTTGAATATCGTAATAAGAGTTTATGATTCAGTATAAGAACATGTCTGTGGATTTAAGACTAGAATTTCATAATGGTTATGCCTCTATAATATTGAATTGATTGAGGATATACTTATGGAAGATGAAATGAACAACAATAGGAAATGAGATAGAAATGAGGAAAAAAAGAGGGAATGAAATAGACATAAATGACTTTTCATGGACGAATGATGTGTAGTAAGGAGAAAGTTAGAAATGCATATAAGATATGATTTTTTGTATGAATGAGATAAAGAAAAAGATGACAAATCAAATGAGAAGAGTTAATGCACTCAATATGGTAGTTGAATCATTATGCCATGATGTAATATTAGAAAAGATAAATTCTGGAAAATTGGAGTAGAATTGATGTTAGTATGTGTGTTAATGTGAGGAAGAAAGTGCAGGGCACGATGGTGGCCTAATGAAAATAAGTTTCTGTCACGATCGTGGCAAGGATACCCCGATCATGGGCAAGGTGAAAGAGAGAGTTATTATCTAGGATCAATTAAGGTTAAAGTATCATTAGTGTAAGATATAAATTAGTGAATTGTCAGAGATAAATCTTTGGATAGAATGGGAGGATTGGGAGGATCTTGAGGATCCACACCTAAACTTATGCGACAGTAAACATGTCTACTACCTCATCGAGTTTTGGTAAATAGAATATTGTAATAAATGATAAAAAGTGATCTTCTTGAGGTACTAAGAATGTCTGATAAGAAATAATGGAAACAATGGATTGATAAAGGATTGTATGAACAATATAGATGAATGTAGCATGAAATCTTGGGAAGAAGAATTTCACCGAATTAGGTTAAGTAGACTAGATGGTTTTACTCCCATAATACAACAAACACTAACATTTTCCACACACCTAAACACTACCATCTAGCCAATTACTCAGCTCAACTACACATCTTCATAGAAATAATCACAAACTAATGCCTATATCTAAACCTCACTACACCATTCCAAGAAACATCCACAAATCATAGCTATGGTAGAACCCACCACCCTAATTTACCTTTTAATCAATTAACCAATTTCCTTAACACACCTTTAGCCTTGGTTTGGATTGAAGGAAGGCAAGAGAAAAGAAAGGAAGAGAATTGAACTTCTCTTGATTTCCACCGTTTGGACAAAAATAAGCAAAGGGAAAGTGAGAGAATGGAGAGAAAAATGAGGAAAATTTGAGCTAAATATATTTCTCTCCAAATTGGTGGGAAAGGAGGGGAAATCTAAGACAAGAGAATCCAAACATATGTAAATTATAAGAGAATCTCTTCAATTCCCTCTTTTAATGAATTAGGAAAACAAACAGAGGAAAGAAAATTCTATTTCTCTTCCATTCTTTTCTCCTCTTTTCCTCTCAATATTTCCTTTCTTTTCCCTTGTACAAGTAAGATCCAAACAAAGCATTAGACATGACCAATTTCCTGGTTTGACGGAATCAAGTCCAATATGTTCTTTCCGCTTCTAATCTTCTCGATTACATTGATGGCACACTCATCTCCCCATCCATTTCTCCTAGTGACAATACACCATCTCAGAATTTGTTAAATGGCAAAAGATCGACTGCCTAGTTTACTGTTACCTCACGGCATCCCTCTCCAACTCCATCGCTCGCCTCGCTTTTAGCTGCACCACTGCTCACGATCTTTGGCTCATTATTGAATGACACTTTCTCTAGCAATCCTTGTCCTAGTAGTCACTCATTTGTCACAAACTTCACACCCTTAAGAAAGGTGCTTCCTTTTTCCTTAATTTTCTAAACACCGTCTCCATCGCTGCCCAAGAACACGCGACTATTGGTGACCACATCTTCCATGACGACCTCATCCCGTTCACCCTGAATGGCCTCCCAATTGAATATGATTCGTTTGTCATTGCAATTAAGCACTGCGACTCTCTCCTCTGCTTCTTGGATCCCCGTGCCGACTCCTCATCCACAAGTAGCGTCTCCTAGCTTATCACTTTTTCGGCGTCCCCTCCACTAAAGTGGCTCTTTTGGAGTCTTAATCTAGTGGCAGCGTGAGTCAACAGTCGAGCACCTGGGGCCACCATTCCTTTGGTGGATATGGGAGCTTTGACAAACACTGAATTAGATCCGTAACCCATTTAGATTCTCAACTTATGACTCTTAGTGGATTGGGCTGAATCAATCCAATAACCCACCTATAATTAATCCAACAACTCATACTAATCCACCTCATTAGCTAAATACAACCCATCAACCCAATACATTTAGGCCCAATTCCAGACATTATTACTCACAGTAAAATACCTAAGCCACATATAATTTCACTAAACGACCCTTAGTGCCAAATATGCTGGAAGTGGGGTTACATAGCAGCCTATTGTCGTTTTTGATATTCCAAGTCCAGGAATCGCCCCACTAGGCCTCCTAATTTTACTTCCCTTAACATTGCCCTTTTAGCTATGGAAATTTATGACCCTAAAGATACTCAGTCTTTTCACTCCAACGATATTATTGAATAGTTACCTGACACTGGTGCTACTGCTTATATGACGCCACCGTACGATGGTTTCAACCAAGTAATTGTTAGTAATGGTAACACTTTTCCCATTTCCTTTATCAGTCTTATTACATTTCCTACACAGATTAGTCCACTTCATCTTCGTAATGTTTTAGTAGTTCTACATCTCACTATAAATCTTTTATCTGTTTCTAATTTGTTACTGATAATTCATGTCTCATTAAATTTAATCCCTTTGGTTATGTTGTGAAGGATCTTCAAACCAAGATACCACTCCTTGTGGTTCCATCCAAAGTAATCTTTATCCAATGAAGATTCCACTACACTTCTAAAATCTATTGCTTACACATTCACTCTGACTTCACTCAATCTTTGGCATCAAAGTCTTGGTCAACCGTGTTGTTCTATACTTTCTAAGTTATCTAAGTCTTTAAGTGTTAGTTCAAGTGTCATAACTCCTTATACCTCTTGTTTTCAAGCAAAAAGTGTTTGTTTTCTATTTTCACATTCTTTTCGTCTTTCTACTACAACTTTACAACTTATTCAATGTAATATTTAGGGATTTTCCCTATTTTATCATTTGTCAGTTATCATTATGTTATTCTTTTTATCGATGACTTTAGTAGATATACCTGAATTTTTTCCCTTGTTCACAAATCTCATATTTTTCAAACTTTCAAAACCACAAATGAAAAATTATTTTCCACCCATGTCAAATAGTTTCAATGCGATGGAGTCCCTGAAGTCATCAAAGAAGCCTTTTCCCAATACTTTACCACTAATGGCATCACTTACCACATTTCTTGTCCTTACACTCCTCAATAAAATGGTATTTTTAAGCACAAAATTTGTCATATCACTAAAACGGGTCTCACCCTTCCTTTTCATGCTTCTCTTCCCAAAGTCTTCTAGTTTGAAGCCTTTTTCCCTGTTGTCTACCTTATCAACGTCTTACCCACTCCTATCCTCCATAACAAATCCCCTCATGAATTCTTACTCACCACCCCACCAAATCTCTCTAATTTATGAGTCTTTGGATGTACCTGCTTTCCTTTTCTTGATTTCACTTGTCTTGATAAACTCATACTCAAATCTTCTCCACGTGTCTTCCTTGGCTACTGTTATCATTATAAAGGATATCGATGCTTTAATCCTCACACATCCAAACTTTATATTTCTGACCATGTTTGTCCTTCGAAAATGACTTCCTTTATGCTCATTCTCCACCACAACCATCTACATCCTCAAACACCACATTTCGCTCACTTCCTTTACCTTTCAACCTACTCTCTTAATCTCCTTTACCACTATCCTCTACACCATCTCCATCCCTACCTCACTTATCCCAACCTTACCATCCAACGAGAACATGGACCCATGTTTAAACCTATACTCCTCGCTCATTTGATGATTACATCACCTACTCTATATTTACCACTTCTTCTCCTAAGTCTATGTCCTTTACCCAAACAAATAAATTTCCTCACTAGTGTCAGGCTATGCTTGATGAGTTCATTGCCCTCCATCACAATGACACTTGGACTCTTATTCCTCCTATACCAAATGCCAACATTATCAGTTATAAATGGTTGTTTCCCACCAAATGTACTCTTGATTGAACTATTCAATGCTATAAAGCTTGTCTAGTTACCAAAGGTTTTCACCAAGCTTCTGGTATTGACTACACTGATATCTTTAGTTATGTTGTTAAACCCACTACCATTCATCTCATTCTTACCCTTTCCATTTCTAAAAATTGGTCAGTTCACCAACTTGATGTCAATAATGCATTCTTTCATGGTCATGTTCATAAACAAGACTTTATGTCCCAACCTCCTGGTTTTCAAGATCCACATTATCCTCATCCTATTTTTCATTTCCACAAAGCCTTATATTATCTAAAACAAGCTCCTAGAGCTTGGTTTCATCGTTTGAGTTAGGAACTTCTTGACTTACACTTTACTGGCTCTAAATTTGATCCTTCCCTCTTCATTCATACCACTTCCTCTCACACCACCTTCGTCTTAGTTTATATGATGATATTTTAGTTATCGGTTTGTATCTCTTTCAGTTCCACTCTAATTCAAAATCTTCATTGAACTTTATCCATCAAAGACTTAGGCCCACTAGATCTTTTTTATGGTCTTGAAGCTACCTCCACGTCCACTGATCTTCTTCTTACCTAAATAAAATACACCAAATATCTTCTTATTGAGTCAGGCTTTGATTATTCCAAACCTATTTCCACTCTAGTTACTCCATCTCTCCCTTTTTCGAAAAATCATGGCACAACTCTACCTGATCCCTCTGAGTACCGAAGCACTATTACTGCTCTTCAGTATCTCTGTCTTACTTGCCCTGACATCTGGTTTGCTGTGAATAAGGTCTCTCAGTTTTTACATTGCCCTACTAATGTGCATTGGACTACTGTTAAACGAATTCTTTATTATCTTTAGTGCACGTCATCTCACGACATTCACTTTCTTAAATCATCCACACTTCCTTTACGTACTTACTGTGATGCTGATTGGGCTGGTTGTCTTGACGATTCACGCTTTACTTCTAGAAATTGCATCTATCTAGGGCCAAATTTGATATCTTATAGTGCTAAGAAACAACCTATTGTTGTCAGACCTAGCACTGAAGCTGAATATCAGAGTATTGCTCTCGTTGTAGTAGAACTCTGTTGGATCGCTTCTCTTCAGGGAGAAATTGGTTTATCTAATCTTACTCCCACTTTTTGGTGTGATTATCTTAGGGCTACATTCCTTTCTTCTGATCTGATCACTAAGTACATTGAAATTGATATACATGTTTTTGACTTGGTGGTAGAGATTTCAAAAATTGCTTGACCGGTTGACTCGAGAAACTTAGGGGGCTATGGGTTACGGGTGAGCTGGCCCACCCAAAACTACAAACAAAATGATGTTGGTTTGCAACAACTGAAATGATGTTGCAAAACAACGTCGTTTTGTTCATGTTTAAAATATTTTTCCATCAACAAAATGAAGTTGTTTTGCTTTAAGAGTAACATGATGTCGTTTAAAATATAAGACAGTTAAAAAACACAAAACAAAACGATGTCATTTTGTTGCAAGCAAAAACAATGTCGTTTTGCCTATCGTTAAATGAAAGCCACCCAGCCTCTCCCTCCCTCCCTTGCCCCTCATCCTCTTGCATCCATCTCCCTTCATTCTCGACCTCTCACTCACATTCTCACCCAGTTGCTTTCACAGTTTCACTCTCACTCTCACTCACACTCACATAGCACTTTTCACTTCTTATTTCTTCTTCTTCATTTCACTTTCTTCCTTTGTTCTTCTTCTTTGTGTATCATCTGTTATGTTCACGTCGAAGTCATCAATGGTGAACGGTCCAACATACTTAATAAGGTAATCTCTCATTCTATCTTCATTAATTTGGTTTTTTTTAGCTATTTTAAGAACAGATGTGGCTAATTTGAGAACTTTGTATATTAATATTGGGAATATGGGGTAATGTTTGTAATGTGATTGATGAAATTTCGTAGAGATTGTTAGTAGTTTGTGACAAGTATAAATAATTCTTTCCTTCTGTGGATTTTAGAATCTAACTATAAACATTTTCCTTAATCATCCTTGATAGTTGATTTAACTCAATTTTCTTTATCTAGCGAAAATTTTTAATCTAAAAAAAGCATTTGAGAAGTCGAATCTTAGTTATGCTAGCAGCTTCAAGTTACTATAAATGTCAAATATATCGATTATCTGAATCTTAATTAATCGTCAACATACTCTATTTTCTACCCGTCATTGAGCAGAACTTTAAAAAACCAGAGGGCACTAATAACCATCACCTAAAATCAGCTACTTAGTTTAATACAATCCTTTAGTTTAATACAATCCTTTTCATGTAAAGATAGGTATGTTTTAAATTATTAGTTCAAGGGAGCAATATGATTACGTGCTAACTAACCAAGATTAGCAAATTTAATGATGGATTTCAATTGCCTGCATTGAAATTTTGTTGAACGATTATCTTGCGTATGAGGAAGACAATGTGTTTGTTGAATCATTATACATCATGAGGTTTAAAAAGCATTTTGATCACTCCTTCTCAACCAATGAAGCCAATCCATTCAATGCTTGGGGCCCACACTTTGAACTTTATACAAATAAAATTGTATGTTCAATATTGGTTAAAATGTGACAATCCTCTTCAAAAAGTACTAGAAATACTTGGAAAATTCCTATCATATTACTCACTTATTGTTATATCACCCCTAATCTTAAAAGAACATGTTTTTATAATAAAAAGTACTGAATTCATGTTCTACATGATTCTATCATCAACCACCTTTTAGAAAGCTTATTCTTATGCATACAACACCAACCCTTTTTCTTTAACCATGTTTGCCATTTCCTCCTCCACTTTTTGGTTATGCTTCACTATTATTTGGAACCAGGTGAAGAAACTAATCCTATCCATTAGGTATTTAATTTAAAAGGTTTAATTTTGCTCTTGTTGTTATTTAATTTAAGGTGTATATTGTCCCTCAATGTTATCAATCCACACTCCAAAGTGGATCTTTCACATTTTTAATGGAATATGTTAGTTCTTCAATCTTTAATTTTAAATATTTGTTATTGCACAGTAGCGTATTCTAATTTCTACATGGCATGTTAACTTGATATAGGATGTGAATTTTTTAAAATATTTTTAAAATAAAAAATTATTTCATAATTATATAAAAGTTATGAAATATTATTGTATTAA
Organism: Erythroxylum echinodendron; assembly: GCA_027575705.1. Taxonomy (NCBI): domain Eukaryota; kingdom Viridiplantae; phylum Streptophyta; class Magnoliopsida; order Malpighiales; family Erythroxylaceae; genus Erythroxylum; species Erythroxylum echinodendron. Next base: position 4,412 of record JANZXR010000160.1, on the reverse strand, counting down.
TATTACTAAAATAATCATAAGTTGAAGACAAGTTGTTTATCATGATTAGGAGTGATAAGAAAGGTACTCTGTCTTTGGATGTTTTTTATATCCAGAAGAATGAATAGAGGAGAATTAAGATTGAACCAAAAGAAAAACAAGGTTAATGTTTTTGTAACTATGGAGATTTATCAAGTAAGGCTCTAGGTCTCATGATAAGTGTAAATTGCATCACGTTTTAGAGCTTAGTTTGATATGTATTTAATTGTCAATTTAATCGTTTAGTCTGTGTTTATGTTAGAATTGTTTTAGTTTGTTAATTATTTGTGTTTAACTATTTTTATATGTTAGTACAAGTTTTTGAGCTTAAATATTATGTTTTTAAAGTACATTGATGTGTTTGTTAGTGTTTCAGGGTCAACATTGAAGAACGGAGAAGTTTCGAAGATATTCAGGCAAAACGACCTATGATTGAGGCACAATAAGCCACGATTGTGACAGAAGCACCTGAGTTGGCCCACAATTGTAGCCTGCATGCCACGATCATGACAGAAGACTCAGTTGTGGCCCACAATTGTGGTCTGTAGGGCCAAGGTCGTGGCCTACATCAGGCAAATGTGCAGACACTCAAAAAAGTCAAGTTTCGAGGGATTTTTGAACCTTTCAGACCCCGAAAAAACCCTAAGGCTACTCAGAACACAAAGGATATTTAAAGAACAAGATAAAGAGGTAAGAGGAGCTTTTACATTATCCACTTTTGAGAAACCTTAGAGAGAATTCATTGAGAGATTAAGAAAGAGAAGAAGGAAGAGAAAAGTGAAGAATAAGCTGACTTGACATATTTCCTGGATCAGGGGTTTCCTAACATTGCTGCCTCCCATCATTCATTCAGATTGTATTTCCTATTTATTTTTAGTTTTATTATTGTATAGAATTGGGAATAACAGTTTGACAATAGGATTTTTGAATGTAGATATGTTTGAAATTCACTTTAAGAGTTTTATCATTAAATTAATGAAATCTGAATGTTTATATGTTATTTGGATTCATTGTGATTTAATTCTACAAGTGCATAATTCGATAATAAACTGAGAGGTGAATCGAATAAAAAATAATTAAATTGGGCTAATAAGAGTTAGGTGATTTAATAGAACATGAATTAAATCAAATCGATAAATTGTGCAAAGAGAGATCTTGCATAGGTTTCCAGTAGTTTATTAGACAACTTCAAAACTAATTAGGGTTTTGGATAAGTTGTCGATTGAGAGATTGCAACTTCCATAATTTTATTAGGGTTAATAATTTAGGGTTAATAGTTATAACTCGAGAGAGAGTAATCAACCCTAGGATCATCTAGAACCAATAATCCGGTAATTCATCATTAGTTAGGTTAGCATTAAGGATAGGTAAAATTCCGTTTCTCTCAATTGGTAATTCCCTTAGGTTGATTCTTGGGTATGTAATTGCTGAATTATTAATGTTTTCATGTTCGATTCTTATTTTAAATTGATTGATTTAATTGAATTCTCATTTTAGTTTCGTTATATTTGAATTTCTATGATTTGTTCTGACCTTAGATTTTAGGAATAGATTATCCCTCCTCATACACAAGATAAAGTTTTTGGTGCCATTGTCAGGGAGGCGATTAGTTTAATTCTTTAATTTAAGGTGTTAGTCAGTTTTTAGTTTTTATTTTTTTTGTATTTTTATTTCTTTCTGTTTCTAATCCTGTGCTCTTGCATGAACACAAGAATCACGAGAAGTTCAAGTTGTGCTGTTAAAACCTTATAATTAGACATCAATCGATTAGAATGATCCATTAAGAAAGCTCAGCGCGAAGAAGAAGAAGAAATCACGAAAGCAATAATGGTCGAGGAATTTCAGCAAGATTTAGACCACGGAGGGAACCAAGGACGTCAACAAAGAACCTATATAGATTTCATAAGAATAGGTTCAATGTGACTAATCAAGAAGTAGCTAGGTCACCCGTATAAGCAGCCTCTTTTGAAATTAAACTAGCCCTCCTAAACATGCTTCAACAGAACGTGCAATTCTATGGACTAACGAATGAAGATCTGAATGCAAATATAGCAAACTTTCTTGAAATATGCGATACTTTTTGGTACCATCAAATGTCGGAGGATGCGGTAAGAATTATGCCCTTTCCTTTTACCTTAAGAGATAGAGCAAAGGCTCGGTATCATTTTCTCAACCCAGCTAATGTCACAACTTGGGATCAACTAGTTCTTACCTTTTCAGACAAAAATTTTGCCCTTAATAGAACCACGAAGATGATTACGGAGATTACCAACTTCCAGTAAAGTGACGAGGAATAGATCTATGAAACGTGGGAAAGATAGAAGGAATTGTAATAAAAATGTCGACACCATAACTTACCCAAAGAATTCTTGTTACAAACATTTTATAATGGAGTAACCCCACATACAAGAGGCACAATTGACGCAGTTTCAGGAAGATCATTGATGAGAAAGATAGTAGATGAAGCAGAAGAGTTGATAGAGGAGATGGCAAGTAATAGCTGCCTATATACAAACGAGCGGAGTAGACAAATCGCTACTTTTTGAAAATAAAAAGGAATTGTAGTTATTGATCAAATGAAAGAGATGCAAGCTAAAATCAATAACTTAACTCGACAACTTAATAACATGAAAACTTCGTCCTTAATTTCAGTAAAAGCTGTGCAACTAAAGTGTGAACTCTATGGACAGATGGACTACGATACAATGGACAGCTTCTTATTAAAGGATAGCGTTCCAGAGCAAGTGAATTATATGGGAGCTCAATATGGACAAGGTGGGGGAAACAATCCGTGCTCCAACACATACAACCCTGAGTGGAAGGATCACCTAACTTCTCATGGATGAACAATGTTGGAAGATAGTTCAGACCTCAAAGATAACCAGGCTTCCAACAAGATAAAACAAGCTCAATGGAATCCAAGTTGGATAGGATTTTAGATAAAATTGGAGGCATGGAGGATGCATATAGGAGGCTTGAAAGCAAATTCGAGTAAGTAACTAAGATCCACACCTCTTTAGTACACAATCTAGAGGTCTAAGTAGGTCAATTAGTGGAGGCAATTTCTACTCGGAATGCAGGAACCCTTCCAAACAATACTGAGTCTAACCCAAAGGAATGGATCATAGCCATTACTTAGACTCAGGAAAAGAAATTCAAACATACGAAAGAAGGAGACAAAGGAGAAGGACGAGCAATTATGGAATTCCTTCTAAGTGAGCTCGTAATTGAGCCAATCGAGGAACCTTGACATAAATTTCTGTACCCTATTTTAGCTTGGCGGAAGTTAATTTCAAGTAGGGCAATGAGGAATTCTAAGGAGGTTGAATTAAACAAGGTTGAGGACATAAAGGAATATCTACAAATGAGGCTCACACTAAAAGAATTAAACAAGAAGAAGGTTAAGGAATGCATAGTGGAAGAAAACACTAGTATAAGAAAGAAGAAAGAGTACATAGGGAATTTTTACATTCCCTACAGTATCAATAGAGTCAAAATAGACAGGGCATTCACAGATTTGGGAGTGATTATCAATATGATGCACTATACTTTTAGTCAAAATTGGGGTTAGATAAGTTATAATCTACAAAGATGCTAGTAGAGACGGTAGATAGAACAGTTCATCGGTCGAAGGGGATTATTAAGGATGTCCCAGTGCAGATTGATATTTTACCTTCCCCACAGACTTCTTTATATTAGATATCAGAGAAGATGTCGAAACTCCTATGGTCCTTGGATGACCATTTTTGACTAATGCCGCTCCATAATTGATGTTGATAGGGGTGAACTAACTCTGAGGGTGGAGAGCTCCAAATAACCTTTACTATGTCGAAGAAAGATAATATTTCTCCCTTACCTCTAGTTAACATCAAAGAAACTGAACCTTGAAAACAATGGGAAGATATTGAGGACCTTGGGAATGCATTTAGAAAGAAACGATCGCGAAGGAGAAAGTGAAGGAAGGTGAAGCAAAAGGAAGGTGGAACCTAAGACATGGTAGCTAATGTACAAATGGTACGATTAATAACTGCGCTACCATTGCACTATTCATTTGAACCACCTTGAGTACAAGAAGAGCGTTGAGTTATCAATGTTAAAAGAAGCACTGGATGGGAGGTAACCAATGGATTGCTAATTTCATGTTATTTCCTTTGACTTTTCGATAGTTTGAATTCTGTAGATAGATTATTTCATTTTCAGATAAGGTCAGGAAAGCATAGGACTTTTACATGAATTAGATGATTGAGGAAATAAGCAAAAGAGAGGTGAAAGAGATATAAAGAGTTAAGAAGTGATCTAAGGAAAGTGCAGAAGAAAAAAAGAAGAAAAAATCAAAAATTGGTGGAAAAATCGTGGCCTGCTGTAAGGTAAAATAGGACACGCGAATTTCAGTT
>JANZXR010000158.1:23098-44559 GCA_027575705.1 Erythroxylum echinodendron | reverse complement strand
AAAAGCATAAAACAAGATAAGTGTAACATTTAAGACAGAAAATGCGAATAAATACAAGTATAGAGGAACTAAAAAGATAAGAAAAATATCAGTGTAGCACTTAATACACATCTGAGTTCCCCTTTGGAATAGCTTGGTATGATAAATTTTATTGTAATATCTTTTTATTTAATTAAACAGAGCAATTTTACATTAAAATCATAAATTGGGTACCATGATGTTCCATATTTATGACATGGAGCACTACCAGTGATTAATACATATTACCCTGTAAGTTAATTACAGGGTATGTACCCATCCTAGATTGCCATTAGTTATATGTAAGGTATTAACTAGGTAACATAAGGTATTACCTACAAAACTATCATACGCATGTTATATGCCATGGTTTGTATAGGGATGATGGATCAGCTATGGTCCCTAAAATGATGGTTGCAAAGGCACTTATATACAACCTTCTATGTACAATGGTATTATCACGCCATTTGTATATAATATAATAAGATCCATCATTTTACATATTAAAAATGATGGATCTTATTAATTGCACCACCAGTTGATACATTGGTACCAATGGACACATATGGACCAATTAGGTAGCCATACAGATACTATTATACATGTAGTAATATGGACAGTCCTATACCCGGGTAATGTATAACATTAGTGGCACCTATGGAAATATTGGCTATGGTATATATACATTATATTTAGGTGGTTTACATACTAGTATTATCTACATACATAATACGTAGTACACATTAAGTGTTGCCAGAATAGTATGGATAACATGTGTACCAAGACATGTACAGTAATATATTGCAAGTGCCCATATATGGTGCTCTTGCAATATATTACCATACATGTCTTGGTATTATTGGATATGGTGATGATATACTGAGTGGATAAACCTATACATTATAGGTATAGTGTAATGTATACCATAGTAGATCACTTTATGAGATGTGTCATACCATAACATAGTGGTATCCATATGAAAAATATAAGAATGACTAATAGAATAATGGTATGTATAGTAATCACATACTAACACCAACTATCCATGAATAAGTTATACCATAAATGAGATAGGATAGGTACTCATGGTGTATCACATGATATACACCATTGATACCATATATAAGAATGACTAATAGAATAATGGTATGTATACTAATCAAATACTAACACCAGCTATCCATGAATAAGTTATACCATAAACGATACAGGATAGGTACTCATAGTGTTATATCACATGATATACACTATTAATTAGTGTGAAATAATGATTATACACTTTATTGCACCATGTGAGATATAGTATGTTATCACATTATAGTCCCTAGTTTGGGATGTATATGGATACCACTATGTATACATTTGTAGATTACACCTTGCCACTGATATAGTTACTAGTAGGGATATCATTTTATTACACATTAGGTGATGTATATATACGTAAGCACATTTACACCTTTGGTAAGTGTGTACATAGTAACATACCATAGGGTACATTGGTTGTTTACACTAACCAATGGTAATGTGTAGTCAACCAATGTACCTTGTGGTAATGTCCATATTATCAACATATATGTAACTCCATGTTATATATGTGACGGATATATAATGGTGAAAATATAGACAAATTTAACCATACAATTGGATGATATACATATATGTATAACACATATATGTATGTTTGATCCATATATGCATACACCCACATATCAACATAACTAAAAATGTATAATGTAATATTCATGCTATTACAACATAGTGATTATAGGTGTGATTAAGTACATATCTGGCCTATTGGACATATACCCATGACATTACTAGTTATTGCATTAGAAGTTAAATATATCACTTCATGGCATATACCCTATAACTTTATTATACTTGGATTGTGTTATAACTATAATTGATATTAACTGATATGTGTTGTTCATATACCAAATAATACCTAACACTGTGGTATTCAAGGTATCCAATATGTTTGGTTACCATGCAGGTATAGTACACTAAATAAGGTGTGGAACTATCTGTGGCGGTAAATATGCATAAGTGATGGAGAACCATGGGCATGTGAAAGAAAAGAAGAGAAGCATACATGTTGTGATCCGCCTCAAGGGAGCCTAGGATATGACTTGCATGGACATGAGCTTGCAAAAGGAGGCTTAGGAGCTGAAATTGGATCAGATTTGAAGTCTGAATGGGCAAGGCAAGGGGCTGAACGAAATTCCCGTATGAAAGGCCCAACATTCAAGTCTAATGTTCCTAAAGATCCATTACAAGATGTTGGAGGCCTAATGACAAAAGCTAAGGCCAAAGCAATGAAGCAAGCATTGAATTGTTTGATCCAAGACTTTCAAGAGATAGGACCCATATTGTTGAGTCAGATTTCATCTCATAAGGGTCCAAGAGGCATTTTTTTACTCCTTAGAGCCCAACATGAAGTGTCGAAAGGTCCATATGAAGTCCAATTGGGTTATAGCAACTTGGTGTAATGCAATTTATAATATGCATAGCCCACACATCATATTGGATATCACTACAAATGGTTAGTATATTCCTATGCCTACATGTGCACACTATGCCATAATTACATGTGCCCTATAGATTGGCACCACTAGAAACATACAATATTCTAGTTGTTTGGCATAGTGTCCATTACCACTAGGATCTTATGTAAGGAAAATAAGACTAGGTATCCACAAACATGTACCCTATACACATTCACCCTATATTTATAAACAAATTTCGGGTATAAATACAGGTATTCTAAATGCATAGCCTAATAGTACTATTAGTACTATTCTTTCAAGTATAGTATTAGTGGGCGATGCATTGACATAAAATAGAGTATTATATCAATATGGGTGTATTGTATATAAGACCTAATAAATTTATGTACACTAACTGATGTATGCAAGGCATTAGTTACATCATTTAGCACCCTTAGGAATGCTAGCCATAACATAATGTAACATACTACAATGCAAGATTAGGGTAGCTACCTTAATCATACAAAACTAAAGTGTTTAGGTCAGGCTCAAAATGATACGCCAAAAGCCCACATCCAATGTATGCCATACTAAAGGTGAGACATACTTTAATTACATGGGCTTGTTTTGACCCCAATCTAGATTTAATTATCCATATAGGGGTATCATGGTTGTAACATATCCATGCCACACATATTGCATACAAGTACATGCCAATTATTTGGGGTTTTTATGTATTTTGCAACAATACTGGAATATCCCTCACTACATAACTGTAAATAATAACTGTAAATAATACCCATGTCAACTTATATATGGTTATGACTAGGTCTTCCATTCCCTCGAGGAAAATCCCACATGTAAATCAAAATTTGACATGTCCTTACATACAACTTACATGCATTATGATAATTGAGGTATGGACTAACATATCATAGACTATGTACAATTAACATAAGTTATAAATACATTATTTTAAACCAAGTACATGTCTAATATGTATACCAGTGACATATTAATGTACATGAGTACACCCACTCACATATAATGCATGGTTCTTTTGTGGTACATTAGTAACATGTATAATACCACCAAAAGTTGTGTGTCATGCTACCACATATATCCTATTATGTACCCTAGTCCACTAAGTATGCATTGTCAATTGCCACTTTCATGGATATGAATTATATGTCTCTCATATGAGTATGTACAGTAGTTTCCATGTCACATCCTCACACATAGCCATTAAAAGACCAAATATATCTCAACACCAGTGTGAGAATTACATGAAAGTGCCCCTCCAAACATATACCATATCATTGCTCACACCATCAAATTAGGTATACAAAATGGTTATGTTAAATAATTGCACTGTCTAATTATTTAGCATAGGTTACCTAAATAATACCATGACAATCCTTGACATTCTGAGTATAACATCATCTCCTATGTTATTTGATATGACATATATTATGGTACAATGAACACACCATAAGGATGTGCATAATCCATTCACTGGTCATGCAATAATGGTCCAACTTAATAGAATTACCTTATCAATGTTAGATATATGCCAATGATCCAAGTGTTACCAAATTCATAATATGGCACTGTACACTCTATAATTAGTAACATTATATTAATATTTAACGTGATGCACCAGATGGGTACCAGCATTGTACAATACTAGCCTTAATCATATGTCCTTGGTCTATTACATCCCCAAAGAGACCAACAAAGCATACCCTTATGGTATGTGCATCGTACCATAATATATGTCATATTACATAACAGAGATGATTTTATACTCAGCCATGAACATGGCTATGTGATACATATATGTAATAATACCATTCAAGTATTATGTCCATTTGGCTATTATACCATGGACTAATAATTAGTAACTAGATGGTACAGATTATGGATACCATGATCAATGAGTGTACATGTTCCTCCATGTGATGGGACAGTGGAAGAACATGTACACTTATTGATGGTATGTTGTCAGATGGTGATTAGTATATAAGGTTTAGTTTAGCATTCCATTATATGTGTACTTGTGTAACTGCATACGATATATAGGTGAGGGGAAATCACAAGCATCCTATCATCGTATCTATCATGGTATGACTAACAATGGATCACCACATTTGAGAATTATAACCTCACTATAATACTGGCACATGTTTATAGTATGGTAACAAACAATAGATATGATGTCAATATAGTTATTTCTTATGCACTAATTGATATGACTGCAGTAGGGTGAACCTATGGTTGTGTGATAAAGCCAAGAATTTACATTGTTGCATATATACTAGGAGATAATATGGATATATGGGTATATGGCATACATGCAGGTATGTCATGAGTACCTTAATCCATATGAGTACATCAAAATACCCATTGTAATACCATGGCATGTATTACAATATAAATGATACCATGTATATAATCTCATAGTATTATAGTACGAATGGTATGTAGTGCTTGTATGGTAATTATGTCAATATGAGGTAAACACATGCCTAGGGTGTGTAACACTGTGAAGGTGTTAACAAGCATATAACCCTTGCAAAGGTACTTACAACCTAGTGTAATGCTACAATATTAGTAAGACAATGTAAGTTATAAATGGTATAACTTACATATACAAGTAAGTAACCAATACTGTTTGGTATATAGGGCATGGTGCATATATACGCCATCTTTGTTATACCATTTATAACTTCTGTTTATATAGAATGTGGCTATATAAACTTTCCATTACACTGTATCATAGGTATGTTACTATATACATGATAATGGTTGCTTCATGCCATGGTATAAATACCAACCCACATTATATAAATATTGCATATCCATGTATGGATGATATGGTACAAATGGTTCAAATAAATTAATGGATACCAAGCACATGTATTTCATATGTTATATGACTATTACATATAACTGTATCACTTATATATGATTACAGTATATACAATATTTATGCCTAGTACACAAGCTACATACCTAGTACACTATCATTGGCAAGAAATGCCATACCTTATATCATTATGTGGTACCAATGGATCATGAATAATAGCACTGTCTTGGTATGCAATGAGGTACACCTGTGTTTCAGTATGCCATAAGCTATAAACGTCCAAGTATAATACTCTCTTTGTTGGTAATACATAAAATAGATATGATTAGTTACATTACCTAAGTCATTACATTAGGTTGTTATATGGATGCCATGGATACTATTACAGTACATTGTAGGTACAGATATATTAATTATTGTATACTCAATATGTACCTTAAGTATACAATAATTATAAGTCACTATCATTATGTACATGCATGTCTTGTGTTAATCATATATTGCTCGTATTATACCAAACATACAGATTGGTAACATATATATATATATATATATGTTAGTGTACATGATTGATATGATTATGGATGTGTAAATATTGACAATGTTTAGGAGGTTTTACCCATGTCTAGCTAACCAAAGGACACAACCAATTATAGATGTATGTGAGATATTGGTACCATACAATGTTTATGAGGTTTTGCACATTGTATGGTACCAATATCTCACATACAATATAACCATTACATATGTACTTACCACTAATATCTATGGATATAGGAACATACTCGAGGTACCAAATTACAATACAGTGTTTACATAAATATGGTACATTATACACTAATAAGGTTATAAGTAACCCTTCCAATTAATGGCAGATATAGATCAATGGGTTATAGCAACTTGGTTTAATTAAATATAATTGGGTATTAATGGGTAATACATGTACCACGATTGATGGTATGCTTGTAATGTAGTATAATATGTGCCATACACAGTATGACTATATTAGTACATACTTGGTCATCCCCTTCTTATATTTGCACATAGGAATAATTGCCTGTACTATTTATGTGTTCAACATTGTATGGCCACTATGGGTGCCTTTGGTAGATGGATATATATTTTATGGTAGCTGATGTATACTATATATAGTTGAACATGAGTAATCCATGCATAATGTCTTTTAATTATGGCAAGATACATGTGCATAATAAAAACGCATTATAGTGACACTACTCAGTTAAGGTTGCATATAACTGATGTATTATGCCAAACATTATTGACGTGTACCTTACACTCATTCCTATTTATCCATGTAACTGAGTATTACTCTCAATTAATGGTCATGTCTATATTCAATCCTGTAAATGTTTACCTACAAGGTAACGTATTAGTTGTGTACCATACTGATATTACACGACATGTTAGTACATTACAATCACATAATTCTATCCAAATAAGGATATGACATATGCATAGACCCCATATGCATGTGTATGACATAAATTATACAGCTACCATATTGTATAATTATATACAATTGGATATAAATACCCTTTTCTTGCATAAAACAGATGTAACAAGACTAGGTTCTGTTTACAGCATGTAATTATGGCATTACCATTGTATGTAACTATAAACCACTATCTTATAGGTACGAATTCATAACCACACCTTTGGATGAAACAAAACTAACTCCATGTTACCCTAGAGTATGGATTTACACGTTTCTAATGAATGTTGTATGCTTACCAAGTCCATATATACCTTATCATGTTAGGTCTTACCTATCAATGATGGACATACCTACATGCCAACCAATAGATACTAAATACTGGAGTACATATTATACCATAATAAAACTAGTATGGGTTAAGTCACATACCAGCAATATATAATAGGATACCACATAATATATTTGATGTAATAGATACCTACAAATATAGGTGAGATTGTAAACCTTACATTGGAATGTATCACTCCATATCCTTGGAGGTAGACATAAATGGTATACTTGTAGGTATACATGCATTACAATGTATGACTATTGCATAAATTGTCATAATATACATCTGGTATATATGATTACCAGTGTCCTATGTGTTAACCTGTATTGGACATAGAGTGGGTGTCAAGAGTAATGATACTAATAGCTAGGTCATAATTACATGCACTAATTAGGTTGGACTTATTATGGATTATGTATCTGAGTACACACTATGTTATTTGATGTAAACCATTTGCTTCATTAAGTACATGTTTACTACCCCTATATGGTACATACCATGAATAGTATATATACGTAGGTACCCCCGTCAAAAGTAATAACATTGGGATCATATAGTACCATGGTTAGTATATACAAGAGTTTACATATATCTAATTAATAAGCATAGTTATTTTAGGTGGCTGTGTATAATACTACAATTACATGGTGTATCAGTCAGATAGTTGTCTCCTATCCAAATAAATATGGTATAATGTACCATATAATTGTGTACGTTTGGGAGTGTACATTAGCCATAACTATGGGTTAGCTAATGACAAGCTAGTTATACATATACCATTCACAATTGGAAGTGATATATACACCCAATTGTGAATGGTATATAACCTTAATGGTTATAATTTATATACCTACACCCATCCATTAATATGGGTGATATTTAATGGGTGGTATACATCTATACACTAGGTATTGGTGTATACCTATCATATTACATCCATTTGATATTTTTCATATAAGTATGTCCGGGTATAAATGTGCTGGGTTAGGGTATCACACCTCATTCAAATGATATTTATTGACAGTTAGGTCAGGTTGGACTTAATGACTATGGGTTTATGACATTATGGATGTATAATGTCACCTAAGTGTATATATATTATTATCCAAACATGTAACATGAGTTATAATAGACCATAACTTAGAGTGTACGTTACCTAACACATAATTAACCATGGGTACATACTGCACGGTATGTATACCTTAGGGGTTATCTGACACCCACATACTAACATGGTAAGTATGTGGGTGTAACTGTATCCAATATGCACTATGACATGTAAATACATTGTTTAAGATATAAGTGATATTGATATAGTAACCATAGATATAAACACCCTTTGTGGATTAGATGATACCATAAACCACTATTGCCACTATGACCCCAATGTAATTATTACATTATGAGGATAACATATCCACTCTCGTACTCAACTAGTACATATTATCCATGTATAAACACAATGAGTACTGGGATTACAGAATACCACATATTAATAAATGTTACTTAAGGGTAATCTAAGTAACATTACACCTATGGCCCATACTTTACATTACTATATTATCAATAGTGGTACATCATATGCTTGTCCCTTTGTAACATTGATGAATTAACCCATCAATCATATAGGGTTGGGACATTAGTATATAATATTACAACACCTGGTGCATTTTCATACCCAGTCATGTACTTAACAACATGACTGGGTATGACAACGCACCAAGTATTAGTGCATCTAATACCTGATCATGCATACCCTATGATCAATTGCATACCTCCTTACCTTATTTGGTTGTACAATACCCATTATGTATTGGTAGAGTTATTTGATGCAGGGTATTATATACATGTGTTCCATGATAGTTCCACTTGGTATGTATAATTAGTTAAGGTTATATACTCATGACATTAGAATGTCTGAAGGTCCCATGTTATATGGCTTATGTACCACATTATTAGTAACTATTACTAATATGGTGTATATACATGTACATATTATGGGTACATACTCGTACTAATAAGAGCAGAAATAAGGATCATCATAGAGATGGCGTGCGTGACGAGGGCAAGCTTGTCATTCTAGCTGGACCTATGTCCATACCTACGATCGAGAGACTCAAAGAGGCTCTCTGTGCTTATGTGGGCCAATTTGTGGAAAGGATGGAGTACACCAACCCTATTGGAGGAGCGCTATCTAAATCACAGCCCAAATTGCTTCATTTATCTCAAATCTTTGGATTAGACTCACTTGGGACTTGAAGACCATTGTATTAGGCTACGCATTATCAGTTAAGCCCAAGAGGAGAGGCTTTATTATTCTAATTTGGACTTGTTTTAAGTTATTTCTTCCATATATTTTAAGCCCAAGTCTTTTATTATTTGACCTAGGTATAAATACGCTCTTCAGGGTTAGGGAAAGACAACTTTTGATCAGAATATCTTTTGTGAGCCGCCAGCTATATTGAGAGAAGAAATCCCTCTTGTTCTTTTCAACTTAGGAATTAAACATCACTTATCAACTGAATCAGATTGTGGTGTGATTTTGATCCTATACAACTTTATTGGTTTGTTCTTTACTTGTTATCTAGGTTGCTTGAGACAAGTTCTTCGTGAGGTCTAGTAGGTAATTTTGAAACCATGCATATTCAATTTAGATAATTCGGATCTATCCTCTTCTTCTTTCCTTGGATCCGAATAATCTTTCAATTCTGTGGTGCATGTTAGTTGGTATCAGTTGTTGGTGTGTAGGAGAATTCTTATTCAAATCGATCAAAATTCAAGAAACTGCCACCCATCACCATCCAGTAATCAGCAGTTCATGAATTTAGGTGTGAATTAACACTTTCGATTAGGTTTTTTATTTTTTCTTGTTTTATATTCTATTAATATCTGACCTAGATCCCAAAAAAGTCCAGAAAAAAAGAAAAAACGAAAAAATCTGATAACAAGAAGAGTAAAAAAAGTTCAAAAAGTATAGAAAAACGAAAAACAAAAAAAATCTAAAAAAGAAGAGTCAGAAAAAAGGTCAAAAAAGTGCAAAAAACAAAAAAATCCAAAAATATGAAAAATCCAAAAAATATGATTTTTTTTGTTTTGTTATACTCGTACTTGCTAGTTAGTTCGAAACTTTCACACCCTTTTGATTCTTTTGATGAGTTGAGAATTGGTTCTGAGTCGTGAATTGAATTTAAGAGAGAATTGAGTGGTAAAAGGCAAAAGTGTGTGAGCTTATTTGAGGGAGTCATTACCATGACTTAAACACAAGGGGAGTGACATCAATTGAGTGAAATATGTAAGTGAGTGTGTGAGGTTGTTTATTACTAACCTTATTTTGCAGGTGTATCATTTTTACCTACAATGTCACAGGGAGGTAGTAATGATGACAACCAAAGGGGAGATGCAAATATCGTTTTCACTTTGAGAGCTATGCAGCAACAATTTGAGATGTTCAATCTAGCCTTAACTGAGATTAGGGGACAGATGGATGAGCTCAGACGAGGGAGACACGAGAAACCTCAGGGGTAGGCATGCAAGTGTACGTCAACAACAACCACCACTTGGTAGACCACCACCTCAGTATGAACTAGAGGAGGATGACTTTGAGGAGGAGGAGGAGTTTGAGGTACATAGACCTAGGAGGGTTCAGAGAGATGAGCCATTTAACAAGAGAGATGGAGACCTTAAATCTATCAAGATGCAGATCCCACCTTCAAGGGAAGGAATGATGCAGAGGCTTACTTGGAGTGGGAAAGGAAGGTGGACTTGGTTTTCGAGTGCCACAATTTTTCTGAAGATAAAATGGTAAAGTTAGCCGCTATTGAATTTATAGATTATACACTAATATGGTATGATCAGTTGGTGACATCTAGGAGGAGAAATAGAGAGATGCCAATTACTACGTGGGAAGATATGAAGGCATGCATAAGGAAGCGGTTTGTGCCTTCTTACTATTATGGGGAGATGCCCACCCAAAGGCAACAATGGCCAGATTTTTGAGTGAACTCAATAGGGAGATAGCCAATGTTGTGGAGTTGCAGCACTACTTAGAGATTGAAGACATGGTGAACATGCCCATAAATGTAGAGAAACAAGTCAAAGTTAGAGTGGCAGCAAGGAGTGGGACGAATTCTAGTCAATCATGAAGTTCAAAATAGCCCAACAGAGAGGAAAAGTCAAAAGACAAGGGTGGACTTCAAGGAAACACCCAAAAGGCCGAATGTAGGATTTGAACCTAAAGGTACACCTAACACCCAACCTACTTCTAGTAAGCATTCTAGCATTAAATGTTTTAAGTGTTTGGGTACTGGCCATATTGTATCTCAATGCCAAAATAAGAAAGTATGATTATGGGATAATGCGATGATTGATTCGGAGGACAGTGGTAGTGAATCTGAGCTTGTTGTTGATAATTATTTTGAGGATGATAGTTGCTTTGAAAGAGCTGTTATAGGGGAAGCATTAGTAGTCAGGAGGGTATTGAGTGCTAGGGACACAGATGACGTTGTAGATCAGAAAGAGAATCTTTTCCATATGAGGTGTTTAGTTAATGGAAAAGTATGCAATTTGATCATTGATGGGGGTAGTTGCATTAATCCAGCTAGTTGGAATATGGTACAGAAACTGGGTATGACATGCAGGAAACATCCAGAGCCATACAATTTACAGTGGTTCAATGATAGTGCTGGAGTCAAGGTGACGAAGTAGGTTGGGGTGCCATTTTCTATAGGAAGATATGAGGATGAAGTGTTGCGTGATGTGGTACCAATGTAGGCTGGTTATATGTTACTTGGGAGACCTTGGCAGTTTGACATGAGGGTAGCACATGATGGGTATACCAATAGGTATTTCTTTAAGTTTAAGGGTAAGAATTTCATTCGATACCTTTATCACCTTATGAATTGTACCTGGACCAGATAAAAGCAAGTAAAAGTGAGGAGGGCTCGTGATGTGAGTAGGAGTAAGGGTTCTTGATGTGGCGTGCATGATGGGGGTGAGCTTGTTAGTCTAATTGGACCTATGTCCAAAGCTAGGATCGAGAGACTCAAAAAGGCTCTCTATGTGCATGTGGGCCAATTTTTGGAGAGGATGGAGTGCACCAAGCCTATTAGAGGAGAGTTATCTGAATCACAGCCCAAATTGCTTCATTTATCTCAAATCTTTGTATTAGACTCACTTGGATCTTGAAGATCATTGTACTGGGTTACGCATTACACTTAAGCCCAAGAGGAGAGGCTTTATTATTCCTATTTAGACTTGTTTTAAGTTAATTATATTTTGGGCTTCCATGTATTTTAAGCCCAAGTCTTTTATTATTTGACCTAGGTATAGATACCCTTTTTAGGGTTAGGGAAAGAAAACTTTTGATCAGATTATCTTTTGTGAGTCGCCGGCTATATTGAGAGAAGAAATCAATCTTGTTCTTTTCAACTTAGGAATTAAACATCACTTATCAACTGAATCAGATTGTGGCGTGATTTTGATCCTATACAACTTTCTTGGTTTGTTCTTTACCCGTTATCTAGGTTGCTCGACACAAGTTCTTCATGAGATCTAGTAGGTAATTTTGAAATCCTGCGTATCATATTTAATTTAGCTAATTCGGTTCTATCCTCTTCTTCTATCCTTGGATTTGAACAATCTTGTAATTCCGTGGTGCACATTAGTTCGGGTAGTGAGAACAAAAAAGTGAAGAGAGAAAAGAGGCCTAAAAGAAAAATGAGTTTGGCCCAATGGTGAGCGACTGCACCAGTGAGGAAAAGGAAGTGGAATGTGTAGGAGAGAAGAGTTCAGGAAGAGAAAAAAAGAAAGAAAAGAAAGAGAGAAAAGTAAACTTGTTTGCTAAAGGAAAAGATTTGAGGAGAGTAACTGAAGAGAAGAGAGCAATAGTAGTAGTGAGATATAGAGAGTGTTTAGTTTCTGACACTAATCTTCTTGAGGCTTTGCCTAGTGTTTTTGCTTCTCTTTTGCAGATTATACTGATGTCTTTCCTGAGGAGATGCCTAAGGGACTGCCACCTTTGAGAGGCATAGAGCACCAGATTGATTTTGTGCCCAAAGCTCATATTCCTAACCGCCTAGCTTATAGGAATAATCCTGAGGAGACAAAGGAACTTCAAAAGTAGGTGGGTGAATTACTGGATAAGGGGTATATGAGGGAGAGCTTGAGCCCTTGTGTAGTGCCTATGTTGCTGGTGTCAAAGAAAGATGGGACTTGGAGGATGTCTGTAGATTGCAGAGCCGTCAACAAAATCATTGTAAAGTATCGCCATCCTATTCCTAGGTTAGATGATATACTTGATGAATTGCATGGTGCATGTATCTTTACCAAAATTGATTTGAAAAGTTAATACCACCAGATTAGAATGAAACCAGGAGATGAATGGAAAACTGCTATCAAAACCAGATATGGGTTGTATGGGTGGTTAGTTATGCCATTTGGTTTAACTAATGCACCAGCACTTTTATGAGGTTGGTTGAATCATGTGTTGCGTGCATTTCTTCAAAAATTTGTGGTTGTTTACTTTGATGACATCTTGATATATAGCACTAATCTTGATGAGCATGTCATACATCTGAGATGTGTTTTAGATGTATTGAGACAGGAGAAGCTGTACGCGAAGTGTACTTTTTGTATTGGTAGGCTTGTCTTCTTGGGGTTTGTAGTCAGTTCTAGGGGAGTTGAGATTGATGAGGAGAAGGTGAAGGCTATCCAAGAATGGCCAACACCTAAGAGTGCTAGTGAGGTGAGGAGTTTTCATAGAGTTGCTGGTTTCTATAGGAGGTTTGTGAAAGATTTCTCAACCTTTGCTACTCCTTTGACTGAAATAGTCAAGAAGGAGAAAGGGTTTATATAGGGTGAGGAAAAAGAGCATGCATTTAATTTTTTGAAAACAAAATTGTGTTCTGCACCTATTCTGTGTTTGCTTAACTTTGAGAAAGCTTTTGAGATTGAATGTAATACTTCTGGTATAGTATAGGTGCTGTACTTTTGTAGGAAAACAAATCAGTAGCTTACTTCAATGAAAAACTTAGTGGTGCACAACTCAATTATCTTACCTATGATAAGGAGCTTTATGCTGTGGTGAGAGCATTGAAGGTGTGGCAACATTACCTTCAACCTAGAGAGTTTGTCATTCGAATGGATCATGAGTCCCTAAAGAAGTTGAAGGGACAGGGCAAGCTGAGCAAGAGATATGCCACTTGGGTGGAGTTTCTAGAGACATTTTTGTATGTACTACATTAGAAGCAAGGGAAAGAAAATGTGGTGACTGATGCTTTATCTAAGAGGTATTCCTTAATTTCTACTCTTAGTTCTAAATTATTAGGATTTGAGAAGCTTAAGGACATGTATGCTTTTGATGATGATTTCTCTACTGTGAATGCTACTTGTGAGCATATTGCATTCCAAAAATTTTATAGACATGATGGATATTTGTATCGTGGTAATCAGCTATATGTGCCTAATTGTTCTTTACGTGCTTTATTTGTGCACGAGGCCCATAGTAGTGGTTTGATGGGTCATTTTGGGGTTAGTAAAACCATAGATATTTTGCATGAACATTTCTATTAGCTTGGTATGCACAATGATGTTGAGCGTGTATGTGCCAAATGCATTGTATGTAGATAGGCAAAATTTATTGTTAAACCTTATGAATTGTATACCCCTTTACTTGTGCCTACTAAACCTTGGGTTGATATTTCTATGGATTTTGTTTTAGGACTGCCTAGAACAAAGAAGGGGTATGATAGCATCTTTGTTGTTGTTGATCGATTTAGTAAGATGGTGCATTTCATTTCATGCCATAAGACTGATGATGCTGTGCTTGTTGCTGGTTTATTCTTTAGAGATATTGTTAGATTGCATGGTATTCTTAAGTCTATCGTTTCGGATAGAGATGCTAAATTTTAAAGCCATTTTGGAGTATTCGGTGGGAAAAGTTGGGTACTAAATTGTTTTTATTCTACTACTTGTCATCCACAGACAGATAGACAGACTGAGGTTGTTAATAGAAACTTAGGTACCTTGTTGCATGCTGTAGTTGGTAAAAATTTGAAAACTTGAGGTGATTGTTTGCTATTTATTGAGTTTGCATATAATAGATGTGTGCATTCCACTACAGGTTATTCACCTTTTGAGCTTGTATATGGTTTTAATCCTTCGACTATCTTGGATTTGGTACCTTTACCCTTGCATGAGTTGTCTAATACAGATGGCAAGAGGGAAGCCGAGATAGTTAGGGACTTGCATGTGAAGGCGAGACAACACATTGAGCATAGAAGCAAGGTGTATGCGAAGCAAACCAACAAGGGCCGAAGTTGGTGACTTTTAAACTTGAAGATTGGGTTTGGGTGCATCTGAGGAAAGAGAGGTTTCCCACCCAGCAGAAATCCAAGCTAGATCCTAGGGGTGATGGTCCGTTCCAAGTGTTGGAGAAGATAATGACAATGCCTACAAGATTGACCTGCCAGGTGAGTATTCTGTTTCTACAACTTTTAATATTACTGATCTATCTCCTTTTGATATGGATTCAAATTTGAGGAAAAATCTTATTGAGGAGGGAGGGATTGATGTGAGCAAGAGTAAGGATCACCATGGAGATGACGTGCGTGACGGGGGAGCTTGTCATTCAAGTTGGACCTATTTCCAAAGCTAGGACTGAGAGACTCAAAGAGGCTCTTTATGCGTGTGTGGGCCAATTTGTGGAGAGGATGGAGTGCACCAAGCCTATTGAAGGAGAGTTATCTGAATCACAGCCCAAATTGCTTCATTTATCTCAAATCTTTGGATTAGACTCACTTGGGTCTTGAAGACTATTGTATTGGGCTACGCATTATTACTTAAGCCCAAGAGGATAGGCTTTATTATTCTAATTTGGACTTATTTTAAATTAATTCTTCCATGTATTTTAAGCCCAAGTTTTTTATTGTTTGACCTAGGTATAAATACCCTCTTTAGGGTTAGGGAAAGACAATTTTTGATCAAATTATCTTTTGTGAGCCCACCGGCTATATTGAGAGAAGAAATCCATCTTGTTCTTTTCAACTTAGGAATTAAACGTCACTTATCAATTGAATTAGATTGTGGCAAGATTTTGATCGTATACAACTTTCTTAGTTTGTTCTTTACCCGTTATTTAGGTTGCTCGAGACAAGTTCTTCGTGAGGTCTAGTAGGTAATTTTGAAACCCTGCGTATCATATTTAATTTAGCTAATTCGGTTTTATCCTCTTCTTCTTTCCTTGGATCCAAACAATCTTTCAATTCCATGGTAGCTATATTAAAGGCTAACAATTTGTTAAGTACACCATTAAGTTTGTATATCCATCTAATGGTTATATGGATATATACCCATTTGTATATCCGTCTATTGGGTATATAGATATATACCCATTAGATGGATATACAAACTTAAGGCTGTTGAAAAGTACCAATGGTTAACATCTCACATAATCTGATATGGTATATAAATATAGCCAGTGGATTGTCATGGATTGTCATAGTTATATTATGTCACATAAATGTTAGTGTATTAAGACGTATTACTTTATGATAATAATATGCAGAGTACCTTATTATAACAAACTAGATTTTATGACATACTCCATATTACTTGATTGGATTAGTGTTACAATAAAGTAATACATTAATCTTATTGCATGGTGTATATATGTGTATACACTTATTTGCCATATGGTGTTACTCAAGAACATTAAATATAGATTACACAAGAACATTAAATATGGTGCACTGGCATTATTCACAATCTGATAACCTCGATTGTCAAACATCTGTAATTACATTGGATTATACAGATATTCATACAATATCTATAGAGTGTATACATGATATACTCACCCCATGTAACCATAATATAATACCTACAAGATGGTATTATACAACTGTCCAATGCTAGTATACCTCCTTCTAAGATCCATATTTAAATATATGGATCTTATTATATTATATACATATTATTTTAGTTAATTTTTTGACCATATTAGTTACAACGCACAGTGGAACATGGTATATTAATTTACTCATTTTCGGACACATCAGATGGTTCAAAAATGACATGTGGATTATATACATTATAGGTGCCTTTCAAATCCATACTAGTGTAATATTTTCAATATAAGTTAGTATACCCTAGTAAATGTGGGGTTTGTAAATAAACACTAATATCCAACGTGGTAGAATATTATGTAATATGCAAAAATATTGTTACCCATATATAGTAAGGGTATATCCATTAATTGACATGTGAATAAACTATGGTAATAGATTGAGTCATTATCATGCAAAGATATCTACATTAGGGTCACATGCACGTACAATATCAATATAATAATGTATACTTAGTAAGGATATGCTTAACTATAACATGAACAGCTATCTCAGTAATAAGGGCTGGTACCATTTATCATACACTAGGACCATTAACATACATTCTTGGTCACAATCCCTTCCACTAACTCCAGGTCTACATCTGCAAACCAAGCTTGTGTACCCAACATATGGTACATACCTTATGATAATACTATATGTGCATGGTGAGACGTTATCTTATCTTCCCCCATGTATGGTCATGTGACTCAAAATATTGTGAATGACAATAATAGTGTTAAATACCTTATTATATACATTCCAGTCCATGCATTGATTGGCATGAACTATAATTAGCTTCTTCAGTTGCATCTCTATTAAATTTGACATTTATGCATTTTGTCACATGGAGTGAGACTAGGTGGTACTAATTGCCATGTATATAGTGACCATGCACATTACTTTGCACCACATTATCTTTAAGTTTCATAACAGTATGTCCATTATATGGTAGATAGATAACCACACATAATGTCATAAATGTCAACCGTATGAGGTTCTTGGTTATAATATTAATGTGCTATCCATGTTGTACCATATAATATAGTATGTACCCGTCATATAATGTATATATGGTGTGTTAAGGTATTACATATCAAATGGTACTAATCCATGTATATATAATAACCAGGAACCATATATCGTTTACATGTATGACATTATGTGTGGTTATCTATCTACATACAATAGTATAACCAGTTTGAATGTGTAGAGCTAACCAAAATAAGTATAGTATTGATCATGTATGGTCTTGCCATGACTAAGCCAGGACACATATGTGCCTATAATGTACAGTTATGATAACACCACTTGGTATCAAAGTTGATTCGGAACCCCAAGACCCTTAATCGACCCTTAGAACTCGTTACCAATCAAATCAGAAGTAGTTTCTCAACAAAGCAATTCAGATTAGGATTTGTTCTTACACCCAAGAGCACTTATGATAAGAACCCAAGTTAATTTTTAGAAATCCCCTTGAACCCCAATCAGTTAAGCACTCAAGAACACAAGAAATAGGAATTAAAATTAGTAACAAAAGATAAACCCAATTGCAATAAATAAGAACACCTTGCGCATAAACATAAAAGAAAACAATCTCCCTTTTCATTCAGATCTGAAATTTCGAATTACAACTAAGCATTACAACTGAAAATAGCCTTGTTATAGGCATTACAATGTAAGAAAAAACAATAAAAAACTGAAATAAATATCTTAAAGGTAGTAAAGAAGATGGATGATGTGGAAAAAACGTGGTGGAGAAGGTGGGTGAGATGAAAAGACAATCTTCAATGTTGAGAGAGAGATGGCTGCTGGAGAGAATAAGATGGAGAGAGAATAAGATGGAGAGTGAATATGACAGCCACAAAATCCTAAAACATGCTTAATTAAACCTAAACCTAATGGATTTCGAAATGGGCTTTAAGTAAAAATAACAAGGGGCCCATGTATTCTAACTTTTAAAGCTAAATTTAACCCATAAACTAAGTCTGAAAAAGAAGTGACTAAAAACCAACGTGTCCCTCTTGAAATGTGGCCCATTTCATTATTCTAACACCAAAGGAGACAAATAATAAACAACCCATAACAAACAAACTCAAATTTGACCGAAAACAAACTCAAAAACACAAACACCCTAAACTAGTCTGCGAGCCCAGTTATGTAGACATACTTAGGCTCCAAAACATTTCCATATATGGACTTTCCATATTTGGACAGCCCACTTTCAACATGATTTTGCACATAAATTTGGAGTTGCTCCTTCAGATGCTTTGCTCGGGACCTTATGATCAGACTGGCAAAACTTGCCATATTTGGAAAACCTTCCATGTTGGCACTTGATGATCTTATTTTTCTTGAACAGCCTCAATATAATTTCTTATGGCATCTCTTTGCACTTTAGCTCCATTTTCCAAATTTTGTGAAGTTTCCTTATTTGGAACCCGAAAACTTTCCATATTTGGAATTAGTTCTAAATCACCTAGGTTGCTTCTTGTAGCATATTGAACGCCATTTGTATCGTTTCCCCTCACCTCAAAATGATTCTTCCTCAAATCTTCTCCTTCATCAAAATCAAAAAGAGACGAGTTAGATACATTAAAGGTACTAGAAATAGCATACTCACCAGGAAAATCAACTTTGTATGCGTTGTCATTGATCTTAGCAATGATTTGAAATGGTCCATCACCACGAGCATCCAATTTAGATTTTCTTTTGGGAGGAAACCGTTCCTTGCTCATTTGCACCCATACCCAATCTCCTGGTTCAAAAGTTACCATGCGCCTTCCTTTGTTCACTAGGGTAGCAACTTGTTGATTTCTTTTCTCAATCCTTTCTTGTGCTTTATTGTGAATGGCCTTAACCATTTCAGCCTTTTTAAGCCCATCTAAGTTAGAGATCTCACTTAAAGGAATAGGCACAAGATCCAAAGGGGTTAGTGGTTTAAAACCATACACAATCTCAAAAGGAGAAAATCCAGTAGAAGAATGCACACTTCTATTATAAGCAAACTCAACAAATGGAAAATTTCTTCCCAAGACTTTACACTCCTAATTAAAGCATGCAACAAGGTACCAAGAGTCCTATTTAGTACTTCAGTTTGACCATCAGTTTGAGGGTGTGATGAAATAGAAAATAACAACTTAGTCATAAGTTTAGATCAAAGTACACGTCAAAAATGACTATGAAACTTAACATCTCGGTCAGATACAATAGTTCTAGGTATGCCATGCAAATGTACTACCTCGCGGAAAAACAAATCGGTAATATGAGATGCATCATCAGTTTTATGACATGGAACAAAATGAGCCATTTTAGAAAAATGATCCACTACAACAAAAATTGAGTCTTATCCTTTCTTATTCCTCAGTAAACCTAAAACAAAGTCCATAGAAATATCAACCCAAGGATGAGTAGGAACAGGTAATGGCATGTATAACCCATGTGGTTGAACTCTCTACTTAGCTTGCCTAAATGATATGCAACGTGAACATATTTTCTCAACGTCTTTGTGCATATTTGGACAAAAGAAATGCTCATACAACATACTCAATGGCTTGTCTATACTAAAATGTCCCATGAGCCCCCCACTATGTGCTTCACGAACAAGCAATTCTTGAATTGAACTATTAGGCACGCATAATTTCCCTTTGTTAAATAAAAAACCTTCATGCCTATAAAAATCATGGAATGCAGCATGTTCACATGCAACATACACATTTGAAAAATCAATATCATGCGCATACAGTTCTTTCATGTGCTTAAATCCCAACAACTTAGAAGAAAGAGTTGAAATCAAAGAATACCTTCTAGAGAGCACATTAGCTATAACATTCTCTTTTCCTTGCTTGTATTGTATCACATATGGGAAGGATTCAATGAATTCCACCCATTTCACATGTCACTTATTCAACTTGCTTTGCCCCTTCAAATGGCGCAATGATTCATGGTTGGTGTGAATTACAAATTCTTTAGGTAGCAAATAATGTTGCCATGTCTCTAATGTCCTCACCAATGCATATAGCTCCTTGTCATAAGTTGAGTAGTTGAGTTGTGCTCCATTTAGTTTCTCGCTAAAATAAGCAATTTGTCTTTTTTTTTCTGCATCAAAATAGCACCTATATCAATCTCGGAAGCATCACATTCGATTTCAAAAGTTAATTCAAAATTAGGCAACCTCAATAATGGTGCATTACTAAACTTATCCTTTAATAATGCAAATGCATGCTCTTGCTCTTTTCCCCAAATAAACCCCTTATCTTTTTCCATGATTTCAGTCAATGGGGCAGCAATTGCACTAAAATCTTTAACAAATCTCATACAGAAACTTGCCAAACCATGAAAATTCCTTACCTCACTAACATTCTTAGGTTTCGGCCATTCATGTATAGCCTTTACCTTTTCGCTATCTACTTCAATTCCT
>JANZXR010000158.1:0-22998 GCA_027575705.1 Erythroxylum echinodendron | reverse complement strand
GTAATAATATAATATTGATAACTTGTTATTTTTAATTCAATATTTGCAATATATTAAGAAAAATCAAAATGCCTATTAAATAAAATATTCAAATATCTTAAAATAAAAAATTATAACCTTTAAAAAACTAAAAATTTGAAAATCATAGAAAAAAGTTCAACTATCATCAACTTTTATAAGATTTCTCAAAATATATTTTTAATACAATAGAAAATTTTAAATAAAAAATACATTTAGTCATTAACAACATTATTAATTAATATTGTTAATAAGTGATGATGAAAGATATTATAAAATAAAGACTAAAATATGTTTAATAAAGTATTAAAAAGAATGATATTTAAAATAACTATTTATTAAGAAAAGTGAGTTTTATAAAAAAATTGCATAATAATTTTTTTATTTTTATTTAATTTGAAACAAGGAAAATTTTTCATAAGTAAATAATTTATTTGTTTCTTTATTTTAAACCAAAATCAGAAAAACAAATGTTTGACTCCGTCTTACATAACTGGTAGTTCAAAGAATTTGATATGATTTTAACGAACAGAGAGATCATGTGTTCCTGGTGCTAAGAACCTTCGGTAGTTGGGCGGCAGGCTCTCCAAACACGATACAGTTGCACACATTAATACTCTTTATAACATGTCTTTGTTTAAAGTTGCTCGTTTCGGCTTTAGTACACTCATTTATCCGTATCACAAAGCCTTTTTTGCGAAAAGATTTTATTACAAAACTTGGCAGTGGTAACAAACGCTACAGGCAACACAATGTCCTTCCTTCTGTTTCACGTAATCTATGTAATCATCTACTGCCTATTATATATACAGTTGCACTTACCGACACTTACCGAAGATTCGATTGTTGGTACATATAACAAAATAAATGCGCACGTACCGGAAGTTTTATGTTATGCCATAACAAGATCTGCATTTCAGGTCTGTTTGGTTGTATATTAAGTAATGAAATAGAATGAAACAGAATGGGATAATTTATAATGAAATGAAATGTAACGTAGTAAAAAATTGTTTCGAAGAAATGAAAAGGTTTATAATGTAATGTGGTAAACCTTTATTTGAAAGATAGATGAAATGAAATGAAATATATAATAAATAACTATTACATCTATGATATTAAAATGGTTGTTACAAGACATTTAACGCTATGATTTTAAAATAAAAATCATACTCGATTAAAAAAGTTTTTATAATATATTTTCTATTTAAAAATAATAAAAATTTTAATAAAAGTTTTATTATATTTATTATTAATTATATACAATTTATTATTAATTATATAAAATTATTATTATTAATTATTTAATAAATTTTATTTTATTATATGTGATTTATATTTAAAAATTTTTATTTATATTTTTATTTATATAAACATATATACAAACAATTAAAGAATAATTTATATATTTTTTATTTTTCATTAATAAAAATTTTATTTATTTTTATTAATTATATACAATTTTTTATCAATAATGTAAAAATATTATTGAGAGTAATAAGCTTGTGGATCTTAATAAATGAGTTTAGAGAAAAGGGGAGTTAGGGTTACAAGAAATAATTGGTATTAAGAAAAATTATTGAAAGTATATTAAGTAGTATATATTTTATTAGTTTACGTTCCATTCTAAATCTCCAAATCAGAGGTTTCTTATTTTTACTATGTAGGATGAAATGGAACGTAACATAAAACCCTCATTTTCCATTCCATTCTAGTATAAAATTCTCAACCAAACATAGAAATATGTTACATTTTATCTCGTTCTATTAGTAAGCCCTCAATCAAACAAAACCTTATTATATCAGTAAGTGTTCCAATCCACAACGGTGAAATTATGATATAATTTGTAGAATGACTGTTAAAATTTGTAACCGTTTTTTAGACCAAAAATTTTACTTAATATTTATTTATTAAATTATTAAAAATATACAATTACAAATTATATTCCTTAAATAATTTAAATTTATTATTATGTATACTAAATAGTTTAGCTTATTTATATTCAGAAAAAGTAGGGATTGCGATTTTATTGTATTAAATATATTTAATACATGCAATTAATAAATATTACGTTATTCATAATAAGAGATAAAATATTTTTATTTAATCTTATTTCTTATTTTTAATTATAAAATCCAATAAATTTAAAGGGCCGTACTAAATTTTAAAATACAAAATAGTTTAAATTAAAAGACAGAAAATGTATTTATTTAGTTGGCCGTGGCTGAGACAAGGGAAAGCATGAAAGTTGAAACTATGCTTTATGTTGACGAGACGTAGTCATACGAGAGGAACACCACTTTGGCTCCATTTCTATTATTTTTGGTTGAGAATTTTAGTTTTTAGTTTTTAGTTTTTAATTTTTAATAAAAATTTGTTTAATTATTGATGTTCCGATGATAAATCATCACGTATTAGATAAAATTTAAATATAAATTTTTTAATTAATTAAATTTATTTTAATTTCTTATATAATTTTTAGTATTAAATCATTAGTAAAATTATTTTATTTTGTTAAAATAAATAATTTATAAATTAAAATTTGTTTATAAATTAATATTTATTTTAAATATATTTTAATTTTAATTCAAATTTTATTTGAAATTTACTATAAAGATAGTCTTAAACTTAATTATATTTAATAATAATAATAAATTTAATTTAACTTAATTACAAATTGTAATAAAATAAAATAATTATTTTAATTCATTATATAATATAATATTAAATTATTTATAATTTTTATTGATAATTAATATATCAAATAATTAAATAAATATTTTTTACTAAATTTAATAACATAAATACAAAACTAAAATTATAAATACAAACAGACAATCAATCCCTCGGATGTTTCTTCGAAGAAAAAGTGTACCTACGTATTTATATGTAATATGTTTATTTAGTGGTTGACCAGAAAATGAAAGGAATGGGCCACAGTGAGACTCGTTGATATAGGCTGTAGGACGCATCAACGTGGGAGATAAATGCCCCGTCAGGGGGCTCTCGACGGTGGCGATGCCACGACTGTCTTGTTTTTTAGTGGCACTCGTGGCCAAATCAACAACCACATATCTGTCTGCATCATGGGTCCCACCAAGCCTTGTCCTTCTCCCCTCTCTCTATATATTACAACAAATGTTAACCCTTTCGCTAAAATAGTGGAAAACATAGACCTTTTGACACTCACTTGAGCTCAGCTCGCTCCTTTCTGTATCTCTCCGATCTTTGGAACATTGGATAAGGCTTTCTTCCAATATCATTTTTCTTTTGACTCTTTGACTGAGCCACCGTGTGTGGTGTGTTTAAGAGGGAATGGGAAGAGCTCCTTGTTGTGAAAAGGTGGGGTTGAAGAAGGGGAGATGGACAGCAGAAGAAGATGAGGCGTTGAGGAAGTATATTGAAGCTAATGGTGAAGGGTCATGGAGGGCATTGCCTAAGAATGCAGGTTAGAGAATGTGGTCCCTATCCGCTTTTTTCAAAAGGGGTTATATAAATGTTTTCTTAAGTTGCTTGTGGCTTTCTGCTTGTGTTTTGTAGTTTTAATGATGTTTCTTATGGCCTTTGCAGGGTTACTGAGGTGTGGTAAGAGTTGCAGACTGAGATGGATTAACTATCTGAGAAATGACCTGAAACGAGGAAATATATCACCGGAGGAGGAAGAAATCATCGTGAAGTTGCACGCTTCTTTGGGTAACAGGTCAGCGCAGCATTTTCCGTCCAGTATATTCTTTACACATGCTGAGATGGGGTCATGAACTCTGTGTTTCTCGTAATAATACTCTTTTTATGGTGTCTTTCCCCTCCTGCATTTTCGCTTTCTGTCTTAGCAACTCTCCTTAGCAACTTTATTAAGATATTACATGTAAAAGAAGGGAACAATTCCGCTATTCTGTAACTACATTTAATAAATGATACTCACATAAATTGGATGAATTTATACTCTTAAAATAAAATAAGGCAGACGCAGAAGAATAACAGGAACAAGTATCCTAAACCCGTAAAAGGAGGCAGTTGATTATTGATTACTGCTTAAATGGACTCTCTCGAGTGAACCTATATAATAATTATTTCCGCTTAACACGTAGATCATGACTATGATTAGTCGCTTAACAAGGACGATCATTAACATGTAATGTCTTTTACACGTCTTTTACTAGTATTAGGCCCACGAGGTGTTCTTCGACCTGTCTACCTTAAGACATTGATGTCATTGATTGATCTCCTTTAGAATGGCAGATCCACGTTTTTGTAAGGAATAGGAGATGACAATTTTATTATGTATACCCTACAACCATCTTGAACATATATATATATATATAACTTGTGAGGTAGGCTTCGTGTAAGTTTCTAGGTGATTCTGATGTCTTTCAATCTTGATCTTGACTGTTCGGCTTTTGGGCCAACTCACGTATGGGTTGTGGATAGTCGATTTCTAGAAGGTTGACTGTCTATGATTATGTTAGAGCTATTAATTCAACTAAGTTGCAAAGCAAGATAAATAGTAAAATTCGAAAGGTTTATTTACATAATTACTGTGCATAAGTTGATAAGTGCTCGACTAACAACTACTTGAACATCATGTGGTAGTGGTACAATATTTTATTATGAAGGTATCTGGAACTAATCACTAAGTTGGCTATAATTCTCCTGCCATAATGGAATTTAAAGGTTACTAAAGTGAATATGATGTTCGAGGTTACATTCAAAATGGGATCGATGTTCTTAACTTTGTCAAAAGGGTCGAACTAAAGTTCCTTTTTTATTATAATTAATTAATTTGTTGAAGGGGTCACTAATGCTTTCTTTCACTTGGACCCGCATAATTTTTCGTGTTTTATGATAATTGGGCAGGTGGTCTCTGATAGCCAGCCACTTGCCAGGAAGGACAGATAATGAAATTAAGAATTACTGGAATTCCCACTTGAGTAGGAAAGTTCATAGCTTTAGGAGGGTTAATGATAGTCTACCATTGATTGTGGACTTGTCCAATGTTGGCATGGCAAGCAAGCGCAAAGGTGGTAGGACTAGCAGATGGGCGATGAAGAAAAACAAAACTTCCTCTAGAAAAGATGTCGCGTCACAGCCAAAGAGATCCAACACCTCTTCAATCAATGAAAAATTACCAGACGAAATACCATTGCCCCAGACACCCGATTTAGCAAGAGAGACGACAGTCCCTGGTGCTACATACGATCCATTGATTTTGGATGCGTGTGTACAAGATACGGAGCAAATGGACCTTATTATTTCTAGCCCTTCCCAAGAAACTGGCGCGGGGTTTTTGGATTCACGAGAGCAGAAAAGTCTAGGATTGTGCGTTGGTGACGTAAGCACAAATGAGACAAGTGGTGATTTAATGTCCTTTTCTACCGTGGAAGGGAAAGGAACTGATGAAATGTTAGGACCATATGGTTCGAGCATCGATGATGACATGTGCTGCTTTGATGACATAATAGACAACCAGCTAGTGGATCCAAATGGCGTTTTGGAGTTTAACGAGGAGAGGCAGGATGAGGCCATCTTCGTCACAGAACGTGGAGTCGATGAGTTACGTAGTCCTAAAGCGAAGATAGCGAGTGAGGACCAAGAATTTGGAAGTAATACAAGTTCAGATGGATCAGAAAGCTTCGAGTTACACTCCTGTACTGCATCTATATCGTCGTGTTTCGACGATAATTATGTAGCTGATTGGTCTTGGGAGGACATGATTACAGGACACGAGTTATTTGATCAAACTGGAGACAATGACTTGTGTTGGCTGTGGGAGAGTGATGGTGAAGCAGAAGTTCAGAAGGTAGAGGAGACGAAGTGCGACAAGAAAAATGCCATGGTTGCTTGGCTTCTCTCCTGAAATGCCTTGCCCTACCTTGTTTCTTTCTCACTGTAACTGTAGTCTTCCCTGATTTGTTTCACAATTTCTTTTTCTTTCTTTAGCCTTTGCGTTGCTGATTTGGCCGGAGTAGGGGAGTAGGGACAGCCGAGGCCAAGTTGGGGGAATTTTGTTGTAATAAAAACCTGTTGCTTTCCACTTGTAAATGACCTGAGAGAAATGGTAGTTGGAGTGTTCCAAGTTTCAACTGCTAACTTGTCCATATTGACAAGCACTTTCTTGAATTAATTATATGGATGTCCATCAGCATAAGTTAACATTATTGGGCGTGAACTTTCTTATTGCAGGAAAATTATGTGCTTTCATTTTACCATGAGAGTGGGCAGACTTACTAGACCAGCTCCATTCCATAGCGGGGATGGTACCGGAAAAGCTAACAGAGTCACTCGCCAGGGTGGCAAAATAGAAACTGTGTTTTAGAAAATAAAAAAGAAATTCCATAAAACAAAATCCTCTGTATTATAATATATAATATTTGAATTTTCATAATTATTAAAATTCGATTTAGTTTTAAATTAATGAATCAAATTTAAATTTATCTAAATATTTTTAAAATAATTTAATTAATTATATTAAATTAACATTATTTTCGTATATTTTCCATAAAATAACATCGCAAGAAGCTCAAGCTGTTGCCGTCTCCTAATTGGAGCATTTGGATTCAAAGTTCCGGTCGCGCACGTTCTCTTCACTCCCCAAAAGCCCGGAACTAGGCATTCAATCACTTCACTGTCTCAGGGTGACACACCAATGATTTTATACCATTTGCACTTGGCAGGTGTCAGGTGTGGCTTAATTGAAACGTTGACTATAGAGTTGCCGCTAGTGTATGATTAGGTTAGTCACAGAAAAAGTCATCTTAAGAAAAGGAGCTGACATAATTTAAGCAAAGAGTTTTGAGTACTAGTAGACAAGAGAAAAGCACAACCAAATCACACTTAAGTGGTCGAATTTAATAGTAACGACAAAATATTCTAATCAAGTTTAGTAAGATAATATCAATATAATATAAAAAAGAACTCAATAAATAAAGCAAAAATGGAGATTTGCGTAAAACAAATTCCAAAATAGAGGGAAGAATTACGAGTTAAATTGACAATTAAATTCACTAATCATAAATAAGAATTTACACCTCTCAACTTACAACAAATTGTTTAAAAAAAATTTAAGATTGAAACTAAAGTTAATATGCAAATCAATAAACTCACATTTTAATCCCAAAATCAATCAAACAAGAATAAGAATCATAAATTTCTTGTTGTTACTATATTTTTCCCCCTTTTTGGTGTTTTTTTGCATCTCCCGATGAACAAACCTATGTCTTCTCTTCTTTTATATCTCGGATTAAGTTTTCTGCAACATACACTGTCACATACATACCCTATAGGTGACCTTGTCTCTCCCATTGTCACTTGAATTGTGAGTATACACGATTACAGATAATTACATAGTCGTCAGATACGACGATGTATGCCATGCACATGGGCACATACACGATAGTGTATGTTATCACTCTTCACACTTTCCTTCACACGGTTTCAGAGACTTACACAATTGATCCACATAGCTTTATAACACCTTACAAGTTTGTGTCACTCAGAGAATAGTTTCATCCATCTTGTTTTCTATTGTTAGTCATCCCCATAAACTATAAAGGCATCTATAATCACCGAAAGTCTCAAAATAGAATTAGATAGTCATCAATCTCCCTCTCTAACTCAATTATGAGAAAGACATGTTATACTTCAACAACTACTTGAGAGACATCCTGGCAACCTTACTATAAAGC
Source organism: Erythroxylum echinodendron (assembly GCA_027575705.1). Classification (NCBI taxonomy): domain Eukaryota; kingdom Viridiplantae; phylum Streptophyta; class Magnoliopsida; order Malpighiales; family Erythroxylaceae; genus Erythroxylum; species Erythroxylum echinodendron. Next base: position 15,301 of record JANZXR010000158.1, on the reverse strand, counting down.
TTATGCTTGCTTCTGAGAACCACCTTAGTCAATATATCATTACCATTCAAGTTCATATGAATCTTCTTTAATATTAATTGTTACTCTTCAATCACAGACCTCAACAAATGATATATGACATCTATATGCTTTGTGTATGAATGATAAATTGTGTTTTGTTCAAGTCAATAACACTTTGACTATCACAAAACATTATGTAATCATCTGGCTTCCCATCCAACTTTTGAAAGAATCCTTTCAACCAAAGAATCTCCTTTCTAGCTTCCACTACAGTTACATACTCTACTTCAGTCGTAAATAAAGGTACACCCTTTTATAGATTTGATTGCCATAAAATAGCTCCTCTTGCCAACTTGAATAGAAAACATGAAATGAACTTTCTTTTAGCAAGATCTCTAGCTATATCTGCATCCGTATAACCTTCTAGAATTGAAACCCATCACTAAAACACAAATTCCATTTTGAAGTACCTCTTAAGTGTCTAAAAATCTAATTCATTGCTTCCCAATGAACATTTCTTGAATTAGACAAGAATCTACCCACTAACCTAATAGTTTGTGAAATATCTTATCTTGAACACATCATAACATATATAAGGGACCTTACTACAAATGAGTATGAAACATAAGACATACTATCATTCTTCTTTTCTATAGAGGGATATGCATGCTTGCTCAGCTCGAAATGAGGCGCTAGTGTTGTGTTAACTGGCTTGACATGCTTCATATTGAGTCTTTCTAACAATCGTTCAATATATTTTTCTTGTGACAACCACAGTTTCCTATTCTTCCTATCCCAAGTTATCGCCATGCCTAAATTTTGCTTTGCAAGTCCCAAATCTTTCTTGTCAAAAGAGTTAGACAAGTCCACCTTCAACTTTTGGATTCTACCAACATCTTGACCCACAATCAACATAGCATCAACATATAGAAGAAGAATAATGAAGTTCTCACCTATGAACTTTTTAAAATACACACAGGAATCGACATAAGTTCTCCTGTAACCATAATTTGTCATAAAAGAGTTGAAATTCCGATACCACTGCCTTGGAGCTTGTTTAACCTATATAAACTTTTCTTCAATTTGCAAACCAGATTCTCCTTGCCCTTAGCTTTGAAACCTTGTGGTTGCTCCATGAATATCTCCTCTTCCAACTATCCATGCATGAAGGTTGTTTAACATCAAGTTGTTCAAGTTCAAGTTCTAAATAAGTATTCAAACCCAAAACTGTTCGAATTGAAGTCATCTTGACCATTAGTAAGAAGATCTCATCCAAATCTATACCCTTCTTTTGATATGACCCTTTTACTACTAGTCTTGCCTCGTGTTTCAAGAGCTTATCACCATGTTTCATGTTTAACACCCACTTATTTTCCTTCATAGCTGTGAGTCAAAGATCCTTGTCATCACAAGATGCAACTTGTTACATATTCTCAGGCTCCCCCTTAGCATTAACCAGTAGATATTCTACACTCAAACATCTAATAGAAAGTCTTATCTCCCTTGTCGACCTTCAAGGTTGTGTTTTATCAGTTGTTGGATCTGATTGTTCCCCCTCATTATCTTTAATAGTTTCATCTTCAACATTGTCTTAATGTGGTTTACGTAGCTCATTAATATTGTACTATATTTGATAAACATTAATGTGTGATTGTTTACACACTTCATCTTCTTCATCTGCAGACTGCTAAACATTGGAAGAAGAATTAATTATATCATAGAATGAGCTACTATGAGTTAATTTATCTTCTTTCAAAAGATTAGCACCTCTCTTGTGCTCCTAGTATACCATATGTCTATCCTTAACCACTTTTTGCTTCTCTAGATAATAGATTCTGAAGCCAAATTGTTCACCATATCTTACAAAGATGTAAGGTATTGCCTTGAGTTAAGCTTCTGTCTCTTATCCTTAGGTACGTGTCTAAATAGCTTGTAGCGAAACACTCTTAGATGATGATATGTAAGATTTTTACCAGTCTACGCTCTTTAAAAAAATCTCAAAATTCAAAAGAACTAAGGGAGCTTGATAGATCAAATAGACTGAAGTTTATACTGCTTTACCCCAAAATGTCTTAGGCAGCTTGGACATTCTGAGCATGCAATTAACCTTCTTCACAATAGTTGTGTTCATCCTTTTAACAACCCCATTATGTTGTGGAATCCCTAGTTTGGTTTTCTCATGTCTAATATCATGAGATGTACAATATCTTCAAACAGTACTCCCTTTCACTTTTTATTTGTAGGCACTTCAACTTCCCTCTCTACCATACTATGAAACCTTTTAAAAGTTTTAAATACTTGACTCTTGGCTCCCAACATATATACCTACATCTTCCTCGAAGTATCATCTATGAATGTAACCAAATATTTGTTACCTTCTAGTGACTTCTCCTCAATAGGGCCACAGACATCTGACTGCACCAACCTTAATATCTTCTTCTTTGTTATAAATCGTTTCTTGGAAGAGCCTCTATGCTACATTCCTACTAAACAATGATCACGAGGATTAAGGGAAAAAGAGTTTTTAACTGGGATAAGAGATTTATGAGCCAACAACTTTATTTTGTTTTCGCTCATTTGCCGCAAACGTCAATGCCACAAATTTGAAGAAGTTTTCTCTTCAATTGTGTATGCTTGTCCACCACCACACACCTTGAAGTGTGTCTTGTACGATGTGTAACACAATTCTCCTTGAGCAACAGTCGTTGCTCCCTTTAACAGCTTCCACTTCTTATCCTTGAAAGTATGCTTGAATCTTTCTCGATCTAACAAGTGCCTATAATAGATTCAACCTTAAATCATGAATTTGTTGTACATCTCTCAAGGTCAGCAAATATTTGATATTTATTTGAACTCAGGTATCACCCAAACTGAAAATTTTAGCAGAACTTTGATTATCCATCTTTACAGTCCCAAAATCTCCGCTCTTATAGTTTAAGAAGTACTCCACTTTTGGAACACAATGATACAACGCTCTTATATTAATCAACCACTTAGAATTCAGATCACTGACATGAAAGCAATCAACTGTCATACAAACTAGGGATACCTCTTCATCTGTGCTTGAAGCAATTGTAATTATACTCTTATCATCACCATCACTATGATGATCTTGTTTTTTCTGACCCCTCTTCCATTTATAACAGAATCTCTTTATATTTCATGGCTTCTAGCAATAATGACATGTCTTAAGGCCTTTGTCATCTTTGGACTTTAATTGATTCTTAGACTTGTCATGTCCTTTGGGACTCCTACTCTTGCCACTTCCCCTATTTTTCACCAAGAAAGCCTGTATACTATCAACTCCCATCTCTTTTCCTTTAATTTCTTCATTTAACATACTTTATTTGATTACATCCAAGGAGACTACACCTTCGGGAACTGAATTGCTAATCATCACCATTAGTATCTCCCAGCTATCCAGAACCAAACTTAACAAGAATAAGGCTCAAAGCTTGTCATAAAAAATGATCTTTATTATTGTAAGCTTGTTGTTTATATCCTAAAAATTACTTAGATACTCCGACACAAATTTCCAAATTTTCAACTTCAAGTTTACAAGTCTTAATCAAAGAGGCCTTATTATGAGTAGTCTTCCTCTAATAGAGTCCTTATAGCTTTTTCCATAACTCAAAAAGATCTGCCTCTTGAGATACATGGTTGAATATGCTAATATCAATCCATTGTCAAATGCTTCCTAGAGTTTTTTCACGTCAACTTCTCCCATTCTCTATTTGACATTTTTTTAAGGTTTTGAAGCAACATCATCTTTCACACCTTTATCCAGATCAATATGATCAAAGAGATCCTTACAATACAGAAGGTCTTCTGTCGTGGGCCTCCAAATAGAGTAGTTTGATGATGTCAATTTGACCATATAGCTGTTTCCACCTTTCATTATGATGACTCTGATACTACTTGTTAGGAGACAAGAGAAAAACAAAACTGAAATGCAACTCTCTAAGAGGTTAACTTAGCTACCAAAAAAAAAACTATAATCAAGTTTAATTAGATAATATCAGTATGAGAATAAAAAAAGTTAATAAAGAAGTGAACACAAAGATTTACATAGAAAACCCACCGGAGTAGAGGGAAAAATCACGGGTCAAACTGATAAGCAAATCCAATAATCACAAATAAAGATTTAAAAAAATTGATCTCTCACTTCACAACAAGACGTTGCCTAACAAAGATTCACTATTGAAACTAAAATTGATGTGCAAATCAACGAACTCACAACCCAATCCAAAATCATTCAAACAAGGATGAGAATTAGAATTACTTACTTTTACATTGTTTTCTTTTCCCTTTTTGGTGTTTTTTTATGCCTCCCAATGAACAAACCTATGTCTTCTATTTTTTTTTTATATCACGAATTGGGCTTTTTGCAACATACATGATTACATACACGACCGTATTGGTGATCGTGTGTTTTCCAATGTCATTTGAGTCGTGGATATACACGATTGTCGAGAGTTACAGGGCAGTGTATGTCATGTGCAAGGTCGTGTACATGACTATGTATGTCTTCACTATTCACACATTCTTTCACATGATTCTAGAGACTTACACAGTTGATCTACACAGTCATGTAAGTCAAGGACAGAGGTGTGTAGCACCTTACAGGATCGTGTCTCTCTAGAAAAGCTTCATCGATCTTGTCTTCTCTTATTTGTTATCCTAATAAACCATAAAAACGTATATGATCATTGAAAGTCTCAAAATAAGGCTGAATACTCAATATTAAGGACATATGGCACCTACGCAACTTTTAATTTCTCATCTAATTTCCTGAATCTCTAAAACTATTACATACCTTTTTAATGTTTAATCATATGAACATAAATCTTTTGTCCATTAGTTATTATTATGTCATCGTCTTATTTATCCTGTAAAGCGTTTCAGATTCAACGTAAGAAAATATATGAAAATTTCACTTGTATGAATTAAGATATTTCTTGGACCACCAAACATTATTTATTACTTTGAAGAATCTATGTAGGTATAACATAAGAAGAAGCCCTTTTTACAAGTTAAAAAATAACGTTGGGTGTTCTACCTTATAATTTAGTTTAACGTTAATTATACCTTGTTTTTCAAAGTCCAAATACTAATGTTTTGTAGGATAAATTAAACAATATTCTAACTACAATTGATGAAAGAGGGATTTGTGATAATTTAATCATATTTCAAGGGGCTCTATGATAACATTAGTAATATTAGAGAGTAAATAAAAAAAATAAAAGGATCACATAAAGGTTATGTATTATTAGGTTGTTGAACTATTTCTTTCTATTTATAGGACAAGAACGTTATTTCATATATAAGTTCAATTTACGGTAGTTATTAGTTGTCCATGTTAGAGCGGGTTTAATCCGGATTATTAATTTCTCGATTGTTTGTTTGGATGTTTAGTCTCAGCAGCCTGGTTCGGTTACCACTGCATTTTTTTAAGTGACAACTGGATGTCCAGGCTTAGTTGCACTTAGAGGGGCGTGTTAGAGTATCTTATATTGAATAAACATGAAAATGTTAAAGGATTTAAAAGTGGTAAGAGTCAACTATCTAAAATGATTAGTTCTAGTTATTTTAGCAATGGTTGACCCAAGCTCAATTTTTGTTAATAGACTCTACATTCTACACTCTACCCTTATTAAAAGTTCTAATAGTCCACTAATTAAAGATTATATGATGTTCTTTATTGACTGCTTCAGTTTGGATCAATATTTTATAAAATAATTGCTACAAAGTATTAATGGAAACCGATAAATAGAATACGAATTTAAGAATTGAAGGATTAATATTTTTTTCAACTTAAATTAACAAGAAAGAGATGTTTATGCCAAATTCTATATACTTTGATCAATAAAATCTACATATTCTGATTACTTAATTTCTTTTTAGGATGATGAAAAGTAAGGAATTATATGTGACAAAGTAAAAGTAAGGAGAACAATTTACTTTTTTGGTCTTTGCCAAAAATGATAATCATTTATATGAATATGCTTCAAGGAATACTCCTATATTACTATTAAATAATTCTGTATTTAGTCTTCAAGTAAAGCGGTTGCTATTACCAATGTTTTAAAAACCGGACCGGAAATCGAACCGATCGAAGGAAAGGTTTAAGGTTTAGAGGTTCAACCGGTAAGGAACCGCTATAAAACCGGTATATAATAAATAATAAGTAAAATTTATAAAAATAAGTAAAAATGAAATTTTTTATTAAAATAAAAAATACACCAATATCTATTATTATATAATGATCTAATAATAAATAAAGTGAGAAAGAAGATGAATATGTGATTTTAAAGAACATGACTGGTAAATTCTCAAATGTGTCTTACAAGGAAATCCTTGAGCAAGATTATTTAGAACAAGAACTTATTACCAAAGATTTCATTTCATACGTGGTTGATAGCTAAAGAAAATATGGCTATATTGAGCCACTTACATTTCCTCAATTTAGAGAACATATACTTTTTGTGCAAAAGCAATATTGAAACTCTAGAATACATCTTCTTCACCTATAACTTTTCCTTTGGTATATGGAAATCAATTATAGAACTGTATCATCTCAGAATTCGTGCAACTAAGGGAATTCATGACATGACTTTTATCTGCTAGAATCCCTTTTAGTGATAAACTCTAGTGCTGATAGCTTTTAGACCATATCTCTACAAGCTTTAGGAAGAAATCAATGTCAGGTGCTTTAAAGGTAAATAAAGAACAGTAAACTAGGTAAGGGTTAAGCTTATGCTATAAATTAGAGAGTAGACAATGATAGAATAGAAAAGTTAGAAGTTGTAGTTAATTGATAATGTCTTTATGGAGAATAAAAGAGGCAATAGATGACTAGAGTTGATATTAAGCTACTCTAAAACAAGGCCTTTATTACCAGTGTGATAGGAAGAGCTGGAGTAGCACACATGTAAGGATAAGTCACACAACTAATCAATGAACGTATTAGGTATTTTAATGCTAAAATTTGGATGTCCATATTTTGTAGAGCTTAGTTAAGGATATGTATTATTGTTATTTTGTATTCTCTTTCCTGTGTAGCCATAGTTTTAATAAATTAATGATAACAATCCATGCCAAGATGACAAAAACCAAAAGACAAATGAGTAGTTGCAGTAGTATTCAAAATACCGACTTGGTAGCTCCCATGGGTTCTATTTGTAAAGATCAACATCTGTTGTTATAGATGCTGGAAGCAAATGAGAAGTGGCTTTGTTTTGCAAGTAATGAATGATAAGTTCTTTGTCTGATAGGTGAAACTTGGTAGAAATCTGAAGCCTTGTCTTGAACTTCGAAACCATTCCATGACTTAAAGGGGCTCTGTTTTCCCTTCTTCCAGCTAGAAAATGACTACTAAGGACTTGGAATTTACAGGAAGGAGTTTTGTTAAGAAGATTCGATATAAGGGATATCGTTCAAGTTTCAGGTGCATTATATACACGTAGATGTTGGCACTCGACGTTAGCATCGTAGACAAGAAACCCCTGACGTTTTGCATGTTCCCCACACAATGTCTAGTGTCAGTAACATGATGGGTTTTCCTTAACAAGAAGCACACAGCTTGCTCTGTGCATATGCCAAAAAAAAAAAACATTATCTTAACTCTCTTGGCTCTCATCATTCGACCGTTCAAGGTTTAAAGACGAGAATTGAGTGGAAGTAAGAAAAGGGAAGTGTATAGGGAAGAGGAAGAGAAGGGCTTTTGAAGTTTGAATATTGTGTCGATGAGATCACCATGTACATGTCGATGAAGAAAATACGGTAAAAAGAACAGACATTTGGAGATGAACCTGCAGAACTACATTTTTTGGTGAAAGTGGAGAGAATAGTTTAAAAGGGTGAGCAGCCAACGCACGTCAACATCTTCGGACCGAATTCTGGAGTTTTATACTATACCGGTTAGACCGGTTTGTCAAAAAACGGGCCGATTCGTCAATAAACCGGCCGGTTTTAATACACAGAGATTATTAGGTGAAACTGGACCGAATCACTGGCCGGTTCAAAATTTTTCCGGTCGAACCGGCCGGTCTGGTCCGATTTTTAAAACCTTAACTACTAAATCATACTTGCAGCTTTCTCGTATTCCATTTTCGGTGAAATAATTGACTTCCTTCCCAACACTGAAAGCTGCGATTTGCTTCTTGTGTACCGATGATTGGCGTTAGTGCCCTGGTGGAGCTGAAGATTCGCTGGTGAAACCACTGAAGAATTTACACGTGGAGGCACTGCAGGACACAAATTTGTAGAATCTGTCTACCTTTTTTTTCTTTTTTTTTTCCTATTCTCCATGGACCGACCACGAAATGGCGTAATAGCATAGGTTAAACTGGGTCAGTCACCACATGCATTCATTCAAAGCTAAACCATTATGCCAGGTTTGAAGGATGCTGCCGATGACAGTGACAAGCAAGAATGCCAACGCCCGGTACGAAAAAGAAGAAAAAGAACCTATGATCAGAAAGGAAACGTTACGAAATGCCCGATTAACTATTCGTGCTTGGGGCCAACTAATTATTGCTTAATTTTGTTACAAATAGCTACAGTAATAACTTTAAAGACAAGGCTTTCCCGTAAACAGGAAAAATGATGACAGGATATGACTCCAGGAGTACGAACAATTGGCTGCGTTTTTAGTGTGAAATCTAACAAGAAATCGTCCTCGTACCTTGAGGCACAGCACGATTTTCCCTCGTGACATTCAGTAAGTCTGGGTTCTGGATTGCTTTTGTCGTTTATCTAATACGAGTACAGACTTATGTCAAAATCTCGATATTGTCAACAGACGGAGACAATAAGAAGCAAGCAACCTTGTCAACGTGAAAATTACGAAAACAGATATTCTGTCCCGTACAATTTTGATTCTTTTATTCCCGAATCATCCAATCATATAATTTTTGTAAATTCTATTTATTAAATGGATGAAAATTATAGAATAAAGTAAGTACAGCGAGAAGTAGAACAGATGATTTCGTCTTATACAAACTAGAACGGGAAGGATCAAAGATTAGACACAAGGTTCGGATTCCTATCTACAAAGTTGAGGGTGGTCAGGAGCGGAAGCTTAGATTCCATGGGATCTTCCAATATAAGAAGTTAAAATATCCGAGTTGTTAAAAAAATTGTAATTTATCTTAATTTTCAAATAAACAATTAACGAAAATTTTAGATTATTATACTTTCTGAAATAATATGATTTATAAAATATTGTAAATATTTGTTTAACACCTGACAAGCATAATGTGAATCACGACTTTGAGGTCGAGTCAGAACGGGGGCTACCTGAAATATTGGTTATTGGGCAGAGCACAAAGGGTAATGACGTTGATAGATGAAAGGAAAGGACCCGAGGAGGTAAGCCCCCATTGACAGTGAGAATCCACTTTTGAGGCAAGCAAGTGAAAATGGTAGATGGGACACGTTAGGTGTGATTCTAATGGAAATGTCTTTTAATGGTAGATGTGTTGTCAGGTTATGTATGCTTCCAATGGAAATGTCTTTTAATCTAATCGTCCCATCCACTTTCCTAGCCCTACAAAAGGCTCAACGGCTTTTACTTTGGTATGGTTGATTCATTGACAGTTTTCTCATTGCCTTTTTTAAAGGGACACAAGCCTTTCACTTTCTCTTTACTCCACTTAATGATTCCTTTTCAAAAAGCTAATTGTTATTTAGTTGTCATTTAAAAAAAATTTTTGAAAAAATTTTGTACAATAAACTATTTGGTAATATAAAAATAAAAGACACTTTGAACTTTAATTATATTTTATTTTCTAATAAAAATTATTTATGCATATAAAATTATTTAAAATATATTAGACAATATGCAAAGTAAAATATATTAATTATTATATAATTTTAAACTATATGAAACATAAATGAAAATATATCTAACCAATCTTTTGTATGGATTATAACATAAGTAAAATTAATATCAAAAATAAATATTAAAACATATAAAAAAAGTCAAATAATATTATATAAATCTCAAAATAAACGTGAAGATGTATTTGTGAGTATTGTAGGCAATATGTGTAAAACATAAGATAAAAAGGGACTAAAACTAGGTTCATTAATTAGTCTGAAAAATCTACTTAAAAAGTGTTTTTTTGAGAAGCTTCAAATTTGAGCTTCTTAAAAAGCTGTATTTTAGCTTCTAAAAAAGTTATATATACTAAAAAGGTGCTTTTTCATGTTACTGTCAAACACTCTTTTTTCTTAAAAAAAATTGTGGTAAAAAAAAGTGCTTATTCGCTCTCTAAAAGTTCAACCAAATAAGCACTTAATGTTAAGTTTATAATTGAAAATTTTAATAGACAAGCGTATCTAATCAAAATTATAAAATATTTATTGATTTTTTTGAAATTAAGAGATAAAGGATAATATCTCTAAGAGAGTTTAAAATCCATTTTTTTATTTAAACTCAAACCAAAATTATATCTACAAATATACATACACGTGAAGTTCATGTATAAGATTTTATAAATGTGCTTGAAACCGGTTCTACCTAGCAGATTCTGAGTAGCGATTAGGTCCAAAATTAGCAAATATTAAATCTAGGCCGGGATCGGGATCATAAGCCCACTGTTTCAATCTGTTTTCTTTATTCGAATACTAAGACGTGTGAGATTGGAATGATTTGTATACGAACGCTGGTTATGGTTTATGTCTTTATGCGTAAAGACGGATAATAAAATACAAAAATTTTGTATCTAGCAATATTTAACTACCGATATTATTCTTTTTTTTTTCATCTTCAGTTTACAAAAATACAAATTTTTTTCTTTCTAAAATTGTAGCACTATTTTCTTGCACCTGTCATAGAAATAAAGTACATAGGTTGTTGAACAAAAATACCCTATATTATAACTATAAATAGCTAAAAAAGATATTCTTAATAAAATATAAAACTTGAATATGTCTTTAACTTATTATGTAATTAATTCCATTAATGTGTAGATATTTTATTAAATTATTATGTACTAGAATTTCTAACTTATAAGATTTTTTTATTCAATAACTCATTTTATTAAATTTTTAAGTTTCTCATTTCATTAAATATTTAAGTTCTTTATTTTATTTCATTGTAATTAAAAAATACAAATATAATTAAAAAACATTGATACAATTATAAAAAATATTTACGTAATTCATTTTATTGTTAACTTATATGAATTTTTTCTATTCAATAGCTCATTTCATTAATTTTTAGGTTTTTCATTTTTTAATTTCTTATTTATAGATGTAATTAAAAAATACTAATACTGCAGGAGTACTTTGATCATTGACACTGTTTTCTATATTTTGCCAACTGCAACTAAACATATTTCCGTCATCAAGATACAAAGTTTTATTTATTTTATCCATTATAACCAAACACTTTACTATTTTTAATTTTTGTTCTATTCTATCTTTAAATTTTTGTTTCGTTTCATGTCGGTATATAAATTACAGCAACTATTCGCAGCCGAAGGAAACGACCAGACGAGCAACTTAGTGCAATGTTACAAGTTTGACTCGGCGTATAATTAATTAGTTAACTTTGTATTGACGAGGGTTGCATATTTCCTGTCGAAGTTTGGAAAAAATAAGAATCTAATCATGCCAATCGTAAATCGCATGTGACATATATGTTAAAAGGTCTTCTTTTGCTGCTGCAATTTTACCAAATCGCAAGATCAATTTCTGTCCTCACCTGTTACTTTCCAGGGCAGCTACGACGGCAGTCGTTTCAGTGTTGGGTTAGTTAACCACCGAATAATTAGAATAATAACTCAACTCAAGATTTGAAGAGGTTTAGAATTGCGTGACTTTATCTTTAATTATTAAAGATGCTATTTTTAATTCACCTACAAGAAAGAAAGAAAAAATATTATAAATAATTTAAATAAAAAAATTATAACAAAATATATAAAGAAATAGTTGCATGAGTATATAAAAGTAAAAATAACAGTAAAAGCAAAAATTAAAATTAAAATAAGTAAAGAAATAAATTGACAGGAAAAATAAATAAATAAAAAATAATTATTATTTCTTTAAATATTTTTATGTAAATTGTTCAATGCAGTTAATAATAATAAATTTGTGAATTTTATACAAATAATGAATTATTTGATAAATTAATTATTTAAATTAAAGCCACTCCTTTCGGATTTCGTTAGATATTTTGTCCTCCCTTCTTTATCAAACACGACCGCCAACATAGGACCGCCAACATAGGAGTTTGGTACATTTGACAATCAGCTGTTGGATGAGGAGAACTCACATCCAAATTATGATGGAATCTTTTGACTCACGCTTAACTAACTTGACATACTTCTCCTCCAACTACTCACAGGACTCCACCCAAAATGCAACCCCCAACTGGTTAATGTCTGAGTCTGACACGCAAATATCTTCCAGGCCATGCCATGGCTTGCTTGGGAAGATATTTGTAGATATACAATCATTTTATGTTATTGCGCTTATCGCTTTCTTTCTTTATTTCTTTGTCGTCTTCCCAATAACTAATGCAGATTCCACATCTTTTAGGTGTAGTTTTGATACTTCCAAAGCTGAGCAATCAGTGATGGACTTGATGACGTTGTACGAAAAAGGTTCTTGAAACTTGAAAGCTTCACCTGTGGCAGTCCATGGAATTACGTGTGCCAACAAGTCGAACCAGGTCAATTCAAATCAAGTTTTTATAGTAGCATTGTTGGATATTTAATTAAACTTGAGTCGTGTAATTTGAATTTTAAAATTTTTAATTAATTATAAGGTTAATGTAAAATTTAATTTTTAATTTCAAATTGAACTAAATTAAAACTTTATTTTAGCATTATTAATTGAGATAGACATTTTTTGTCGAGTAAGGAAATTATAGATCCTATCTCAAGGCATCAAATTTAAGAAGCGTTCCATTCCTACACTAATGTATTCAATATATTTGGGCTTCTACGAAGTTTCCTAAGAATATGAAAAAGCAAGTGCAAGAGATCAATTAATGCAAAATAACCCTCAGAGTCGTATGGTCAATTCAGTAACCTAAATCCTTCATGGCAAAACTTGAAATTCTTCGTCCAATTGTCATTCAAAAGGATTGAAGATATTAATCTTATTAAGACAACCAATCCAGGCATGAATTTGGAAGATTCGGTTATGGCAAAAGAAGAATGTGTTATTCTATTAAGGCTAGGGTTGATTGAATCTATTAAATCTAATTGGCCTTGTCAAAATTTTATGTAGAAAAAAATGGCAGAACTTACTCTGGGAAAGTAGAGGTTGGTAATTAATTACAAACCACCAAATATTTTCCTCCAAGATGATAAGTTTCTTTTGTTTAAGATTAATACACAAATAATATTACTGAAAGAAGCAAACGTGTTCTCAAAAATTGATCTCAAAGTCGAATTTTGGCAGATAAGGATAGAGATAGTAGATTATAAGGTGGCATTTTGCATCTTAAATGTCCAATACCAATGAACAGTTATACCCATTGGACTTAAGGTAGCTTCTTCATTGTTTCAAAAGGTCTTGACAAAGATCTAGGAGCCCATATTAAACAATGCATTCTTTATATTGATGGTATCTTACTATTCTCAAAGAATATGAGTATAAGGCCTTACAGGAAAAATTTACAAACATTACTAAAAAATACAGTACAATGCTCTCAGCTCAAAAAGTTGGATTGGTACAACCTAAATAGATTTCTTGGGCATGAAATTTCATGATGGACATTATCAGCTAAGTCTATACATTGTTAGTGAATTGTAAAACTTCTTTGACGCTGACTACATCAACCAGATATTAAAGCTTTTCAAAAAGAATCCTTCATCATAAGGATAAGAACAAATACAAGCGGTACAATACCTAAAGAAAATTGCTTAGCCTCTGCCATTACTTAATATTCCTGACAAAAGAGAATGGGTCTTATAGACTAACAACAATGAAGAATATTGATGTATGATGCTGGTAGAATAATTGCACAGCAAAAGATTTTACCTTGGCCATGCTTATGACCAATTCAAGGAATCAAAAAAGCACTACCATGTGATATATAAAGAGATTCTTGTAGTAGAACGAGGGATAGAAAAGTTCAGCTTCCACTTAAGTCCTTATCATTTTACTGTTGAAATGGAAAACACATGTCTCTCAAAGATGTTAGACCCCAAGAAAAATACTGTACCGGATAGTCAATTACGTAGATGGAAAGCCTAGTTATCTCGCTATAAATTCTTAGTTTAACACATAAAGGCGCATTAAAACACTATAGCTGACTACCTTTTTGATAAGGACCTTAGGAGAGCCACACCCTAAAAGCTAGCTTGTAAGGGTGGAGAGCCTAAAGTCCTTATAAATCCCACACTAACTTTGAATTTAATCAATGTGAGATCCAAGTACCACACCTTACAATTGGATCAAACAGTAATATTGGTCCCCTCATAAGGACCAACATTCTCGTTGGTCACGGCCATGTTAGTCACGGTTGATACTTCCAGATAACCACTCTATGGGCCACCAATTCGAGATCCTTGTTGGTCACAATCACGTTGGTCACGACTCTGTGGGCCACCACTCTAAGACTGGCTCTGATACTAATTGTTACATGTTTTATAGGAGAGTCACACCCCAAAATCTAGCTTATAAGGGTAGAGAGTCTAAAGTCCTTATAAATTCCACACCAACTTTGTTTTTAATCAATGTGGGATCCAAGTTCCATACCTTGCAATTGGATCAAACCGTAATACTTTCTTGACGGCAAAAGAGCATCCAACTTCTCATTCCTACCAGAGCTATCCCCTTAATTCTCCTAATGGTTGATCTTCCATCGGTAGCAATAATCAAAAGAATACTTCCCCTTACGCAAAAGAACCCAACAACCATTAAAGAAATTAATTACTTGGCTAGAAGAAGCCTTTTCCATACTTCACCTTTGCCTTCATGTCTAATTGACCTAAACTTAATTATTCAATTATGAAGTATCTACAAGTTTACCACGTAGTTGTAGCTAGTACCAGTAAGTACGAGTCGATTATACGAAAAATATGAATATTATTAATTATCGTTATCCTATTATCTAGTCTACAAATTTGATTTTGATTTTTTAATTAAAGAAAATAAAACTTAAACAACTAACATAAAATATGTAGCAATACTGAACAGAGAAACAAGAAATCATTTAGAAAACTCTCAATACCAAGAATTAGTGTCTAGTTTATGATGTCGGATCGCGTATGGCCCAAAGTATTCACAATACACTGCGGAAAGACCATAACACAACATAATGTATAACCGAAAACAT
>JANZXR010000157.1:94446-109980 GCA_027575705.1 Erythroxylum echinodendron | reverse complement strand
AGAAATGAGTAGGGGATTGATTGATTTCATTGACTATAGTCAATTGGAAGAAATTATTTGAGTGGTGAAGTTAAATGAGAAACGGAGGAATAATTGAGGAAACAATTCCCTTGCCTTCCTGATCAATCAGATAAGAATTTTGAGGGCGAAATTTATTAAGGAGGGGAGACATGTAACATATCGTTCCCATAGTAAAGGTTAGAATCCTAAAATTTGGTACTTGTGAGATCAAAGAGAGATTAAGGAAATTGCATTTCATACTCATGCATAATGTTAGCATACACACATGTGAATTTGAATTTTTGAACACATTACAATGGCTATATATGCACTCATTTGACATTTTTGGGGTATAATTGATATTTAATATGATTATATTGGGAATTTTGAATTATATATGTTATCAATTGAGTTGAAGTGGATAAGTAGTGAATTATAATTTTTGACAAAATTCAAAAATTTTCTAGATTTAAGGATATTTTGGACTAGGAAAATGCCAAGTGGCAAAACAACTGATGAATAGTAGTAGAAATAAAGGTCAAATGGTAATGGAAATTTTTATAAATGATGTAAGGATTTATTAACAAATGCCATTGAAAATTGGGGGACAATTGAAGTAGAAATTGAAATTGATTGGACTAGTTAAATAAGAGAACTCGTTTAAATCCATGGGAATTTGGACATGTGGCATGTATTGAGTCATTACCGTTTTAATTTTAAAGACCCTCCTTATTGCCTCCCACGATGTTATCATGTATTTCAAAGACAATTAAAAGGTCTTGTATTTTTTCTTACTTCTTCTTCATTTTCGTGGCTCTCTCCTTCTCCTTCTCCTTGACTTTTGTTGCTAATCTCCATTCAAATTGAACCTAACTCTCTCTCATCTTTCACTTACCACTTCCTCCATAATGTCTTCTTCTTTTCCATAAGAAAAACCTAGCCTACGCACCTTCAAGATGAAGATCGTAGGTGTTTGGGAGCTAGGGCTAAGTGTTATTTTGAAGATTTGGAAGCTAAACCAAGTAAGTTATGCTTTAAATGTTATGGGTATTGTTAAATGAAACTAGAATGATGAGAAATGTGGGATTGATGACTTGATTTTGTGAGTTGAATGTGTGTGACGTGGATGGTGAAAAATCCATATAAATGTCATGTTTTTGTAATTTTAAATGATCATTAATGACCCATGATTTGTTATAGATATGTTTTGGAAGTTGGATGATCCGTATAATGGTGTTAGGATGAGTAGACCTAGATAGTCTCATTTCATTGTTCGTTCTGTTTTGAATTTTGTATTGATTAACTACTGTATATCTATATAAATGTGATTGATTCTATTGGTTTTCGAACAGGAGGTCCGATGATTGTGATGTTTGGTTGAGATATTGAAGTGCTGCTTGCATGTGAATGAGATGAATTAAGTGTACATAATTCGATTGTTAAATGTGTTCTGAAGGTGCATTTGCATGTAAGTGAAAATATGTTGAATGTCGGACTAAGGTCTGATGATATAGGAATGTGATTGAATGGGATCATGCAAATGTGATTGATGCATTTCATTTTGTGAATGCATGAAACACAATGGCAGTTGTGACCAGTAGCCACCGATCAAAACTTAAAGCTCAACAAGTGAAAAAGAGTCTCGAGCTCTAAAGTGATTCAGAGCCTCAGGCTCAACGTTTAATGAGCCTTCTATAGGATAGTTATCAATGAGCCCTATATGGGACAGTTATCAATGAACCCTATATGGGACAGTTTAGGCACTCGATTACAACAAAGTAATAAATAGAAAGTAGGTCTCATGCACACTGCATATGCATAATACGAATGATTAATTGTATTGATTGCAAAATGTGAAATGTTGTAAATGTGATTTATGTGTTATGTGACTGGGTGAGCCATCGATGATGGTCACTCATTGAGTTTGCAAAACTCACCCAAAATTTGCAAAAAAAATTTCAGGATCAAAAGAATACCCCGTTAGGCAAACGGGAGTATCCCTATAGCATTTGAGTAAGGGATAGAGGTTGGGATCAGTTCGCGTTTGTATTAGTGTTTTCCTATTTTTTTGTATAAATTTGTATTCTACAATTTCTGTAAAATAATGTATTCCAAAATTTTTGTATAATGTGTATACAATAGTTTTTATGGTAGAATGTAAAGATATTATGACTAAAGTATTTTGTATTTGTAATTGGGTCCTAATTAACTATTGAAATTCTATTGATTGTATTGTGTTGATGGAAAATGTTTATGAATGAAAGTGGGCCCGAATTGGTTATTATTTTCGCATATGTTTGTTGTTATTTTGAAAAAAATTTATACCGATTTTTGAATGATTGAGTGCTCTAGCATGCCACCCTCGCAGGGCACAGACTCGGATATCACCCAAGATGTCTGACACATGTCTTGCGAGAGTGGGGTGCTATAGGTAGGCTATATAATACTTACTCTTTCGCGACTTAATTCTTATCAATTTTAGTACTTCTTCGCTATTTTCCTCTATATAAACCATTATTAGAGTATTTAGAGGCTTATTAGTTTAGCCTTGCAAAGACTTTAACAAGACTAATCAATGCAATGTCCAAGCTGATGCCTCTTTGGCACTTGGGGCTTCCTGAGTTTTTCTTTTCTACTCTTAATCCAAGTATTGTTTTGAAAATTTTCATAAACTGATGGACCCTATGAGACTATAAGTCAACAATGTAACAAATAAAATAAGAGAAAAGTATGTTAGGCAATTGTTGCTTCCCTTCTAACTTTAAATGCCCTATCTTTAAAGCTCGTCGTTATCAAGTTTTAGATTGATAAAGGAACATGTCTCTTTATGCGTTCTTGGCATTTCAACTTATTGAGCTTTCTCTTGCTTTTTTCTCAAGCAACGAATTATTTTAAACGTTGTTACTCAAAGACCTTTCCACACTAGAAGGTCCTATTATTAAAGTCAGACCTAACAAGCCTAGGTAAAATCTTAGCTACTTTATATCTGATGATTTTCCTTATACGGCCCTAATTAAGTCGACAATGAACCACCAGAAACTAACTGGTTCATGTTTGGAACTTGAAAAAATCAAAGTAGGGTGTAGGCTGGCACTTTTGCATTGCGCTTCCCCAATTAATAAAAGCCAACAAAAGTCGTAATCCATACTAACATGCCCAATTAATTTAAATTTAAACAGTATTATGTGAATTAATATACTTTCATCTAAATAATAAATTAATTGATTTATCATTAAATTATAATTTATTTATAAATTAATTATGATTCACTAACTTTTTTGTTATTTATAAATTAGTTTATTCCGTTATTATAACACAATTTATTTATAATTTTTTATTCAGTTATGATTAATATTTAATATAATATAATTAATGTTAATAAATTTAAAAAGTTGAAAGATGAGATCAATAAATGATATTACCTGCAAACAACCAATTGCTGATTGATGTGAAATCTAGAAGTAATTGCAAAATTTATTAGAGTACACCGCCATTTTTTAGTCTCTCACATTTTAACTCATTGTTTATTATACGTGACTATTTGATGGACATAAATGCAAATAGTCTACATTGAAACAAGAAACGTCCTCTATTTTACCAATATGACATCATTTTAATACTGAAATAGACCAATTTAACATTAAAATGACATCATATTTGTGACAAAATAGGGCTGAAATAGATTAATTGAAATAAAAGATATGGACACCTTTTTTTATATATTGTGTGGCTTATTTAGATTTATAAGATAAATCTACGATATAAAAAAGATTTGATATGCTATAATTAGGTGATAAAATTTATATTGTTGATAAGTAAAATATGTTCACTTCAAAATCCTAGTTCAATGTATATGTTAAGAATAATTTAAGGATCATTTTTAAGTTTATCCAGCTCCTTCTCTATAACTAAAATAAGGTTAAATTACTAAATTACACCACAATATTTTTCAAAATTTTGATTGAGTTTATATTATTATTTATGATATTAAGTTACATAATAATTTCAAAATAATATTAGTAATGATTTAAACTTTCACGAAATTAAATTTGATGAATTCTTAATAAATATATCGATAACTTATTTTATGTAGTATTATATTCTGTATTTTGATTCATTAAATATTACTTAATTTAAAAATATTTTTAAAAATGAATTAAATATATGAATTTTAGTTTATTTATTATTTTTATTCGTTTTTCATCTTATTCAAAATATAATAAATAGTATTTTAATAATTTTAAAGTTCTAAATCAATTGATGGGACTGTTATTTAAAAACACATACGCCAAGCTATTTGACCCAGACAATATTTTCAATTAATAGGTCAGGTATTTAAATGCGCACTCTTTAAATGAAGTCTGTCCGGTTGTCAGAAATGAAATATGCAAATAGTTAATGTTACTTTAATAAACATTTAATATGTTTTGAAGTTTTTATAAAGAGGTCTTCTTTTTATTTAAATTATCCCTCGCAACAATTCCATCAGTTTCTAATTCCATTCCAATTCGGTTAGCTTCCTATTGTTCTACTTATTCAAAATGAATCATAGAGAAACTGTCTATCACGTTCAGAAAATTAAATATGTTATTCGGTATCCGAAAATACTTGTCTTTTTTATTGTTTCCTATTTTTATCTAGGAAGAAGCAACGTTATATGAATATTGCCCAAAATATCTGCTTCATTTAACATCATTTTCTACCTGATAACAGATGAAATTTTGTACCAAGAATTGTATTGAACAGTTCCTTAGAGCTCACCACAACGATGTTAAATTAGCTGCAAGAAAATTAAAGGCTTGCCTTTTTTTTTTAGAGAAAGCATTACTATTGGTATTTTTATGATATTTTTTAGACACACTTTTTTATTGTTCTATTTTTATGATAGTTTTTATACACCCTTCTTTTCATTATCCTTTTTTAATTTTTTTAAAAATGTAGATCAATTTAGAGTAGATTTATTTTTTTGCTGAAGTCACGGAAGGCCTTGCTTATTTAACAGGTCACGATCAAAATTATAGACCTATTTTGGTAATTTTAAAACTTTGTCAATTATGTGTATTTATTTTTTTATTTTTCAAACACCATGAAATTTATATCATTTGAACATTTGTCATTTCTAATCTGATTAAAAAATTTTATTTTTTCTCTGCCGTTATTGCTCTAAGCTTTTTCACCTTGAGCAAAATTATTAGAATTTTCGTTCATGAAAACTGTAAGTAAATGTATATAATATTTTTATATCTTTTCCTATTTTTATACTTCTTATTTAATAACTGGTCTGAGTTATCATTTGCTTTTTTTTTAGGTTTACATGCTTCGTTGTTTTTACTTTGGAAGTTGCTGTATCAACTATGCGCAGAAGCTGCCAACAATTTGTGATCCTTTTTGACGCAAGTATGTTCCTTTTTAAAATTATGTAATAATCTATATCAAAGTATAATAAATATTTAATAGAAAACAAAACTTTTTAAAACTACCTCATAACTTTTTTTTACCTATCCAGGTTTTTTTAGGTCTGCTTTCAATTTCATAAATGTATGTTTATCGATATTGAAAATTATTGGTGATTATTATCCCTCTAGACTTTACAAAGTATTTGTAATCGACTTGCCATCTTTGTTTTCTCATTTATGGAAGGTAATGTTTATACGCATTTATCTTCTTTGCATATGTTGCTTTTTTAAAATTTTATGTTCAATTTATCTAACTTTTAATGTCTTCATAATATACCAATAATCATTAATAATAATTGTATTAATTAATTAGGTTGTGATAAGCATTCTTTATAATATATTTAAATAATACGTATTAATATTAATTAACATATAAATCTAATATAATTAATTGATCATATTATTATAACTATTAACCATATCAAATTAATTATTTAAGCATATTGAAATAATAGTAGTATATTGAAATAATTAGACGAAAAATTATTCAGTCATATAAACTATATAACCATTAAAGATAAATAAAATAATTTAATAATATTTAGTAATTATAATTAAGTATATTTAAATAATATGCATTATTATTTATTAATTTCAGACGAAATAGGTATAATGTTAATTATATGAAACAGTGTCACAGGTTTGACTTAATAAGTCACAGCCGTAACATCAAGTCAAAAGGTCACGGGTGTGACTTATACCTGTGACAGTGAGGACAAAAGTCACGGCTGTGATAAGTCACACCCGTGACATATCTGATTAGTAATATTCTTCCTTATTAAATATTATAAAAATTTTATTTAGGTTATTTATAATAATTAATTATTATATGTTTTTAGCAATTCAGATTATTAAGTAATTGTTAATAATATACTATATTATTAAAGTCATAGTAGTGTAATTACAAAATTAGAATATAAAATTTTCTAAATTAAAATAACTAGTTTTTCTTCATTCTAATATTAATTTTATAAAAAATATAAAAATTAAAAAAATTTAAAATTAGTGCATCTTTTAAATTTTAAAAATTAAAACAATTCAAAACTGGTGCATCCTTTTTATGTAAGTTTTTTTATAAATTTAATAATACCATTATTATAATTTATTTTTTTAAAGTATAAATTAAATTTATATTTTAACAAAATGTTTATTTATTTATTATTAAAATTAATAAAAAATTAAATTATAATTAAATTATTTATTATAAATAAATTAAAGTCACCCTCGTGCACAAGCACAAGGGTGACAATCTGGTGACCTTGTAGAGGGTAAGAGGGTGACAACCTGGTGATCGTCAACCTTGTGCTTGTGCTTGTGCACGAGGGTGACAATGCGGTGAACTTTTATATGTTACCCTCGTGCTTGTGCACAAGCACGACAGTTATACCATTTTTTATTAAATCATTTAATCACAAAGTATTAATTTTTTCAAATATGATTATTATTTTTGTTTACATATATTAAATATGTTATATATTATTAATTGACTGATTGTAATATACTATTAATTAATAGCAAACTAATTAATCGATTAATTATTTAAACACATGCTGTTGATTCCTTAATTTAATATAATTAATTAAAAAACAATTCATAATGATCAATATATAATTACATAATTTATTTATCAAAATCTTATAAATTTATTAATTTATTCTTGATCGTCGATGCTTTATTAATACATCAATTAAATAATTATATATTAATTATTATTGATTACAACTTAATAAACTAAAAAGTTAATCAATAATAATTAATTTATAAATAAATTATAATTTAATAATAAATTTATTAATTCATTATATATTTATTAACATTAATTATATTATATTAAATATTAATTATATCTGAATAAAATAATTTATAAATAACTAAAAAGTAAATGAATCATAATTAATTTATAAATAAATTAGAATTTAGTGATAAATCTATTAATTAATTATATATTTATTAGCATTAATTATATTATATTAAATATTAATTATAACTTAATAAACTAATTTATAAATAAATTATGTTATAATAACTTAAAAAACTAATTTATAAATAAAATATCTTAAATGTTATATTTTAATTATAATTGCTTGGCATCAATTCATTATATATTTATTTGCGGTAATTATATTGTATTAAATATTAATTATAACTGAATAAATTAATTTATAAATAAATTATGTTATATTTTAATTATAATTGCTTGGCATAGATCGCGACCTCTCACGATTGCGACTTCCATATTCAAACTGCTATTATTTATCTTTTTCTTCTTCTTCCAAATTGCATTTTTTTATTCTCTTCTTCTTCTTCCTTTCGTTCGCGTAAAACTTCATCTATAACTTATATCAACTCCATTTTCAACTTCCATTTAACTAAACAAACTTATAAAGAGATCAAACTTAAGATTAAAACATAAACATCTAAAACAAAAAACTCATGCACGTAACTTTGCATGTCCATTTTCTACACTTTCATTTCTGCAATATTTTCATTGCTTTATTTTTTTCTCACATCCTACATCACCTTGAACTTATCCTTTAACTCTAAAACTCATTTTACCAACTTTATGATTTTAAAATAGGATTAGTTCGTTGGTACAAAAGTCACGGGCATCACTCTTGTCTCTCACGCCCTTGAGAGGTGAAGTAAAGAGTCACTCGCGTGACATTTGTTTCTCACACCCGTGAGTAAGTCACTGGCGTGACTCATGTCTCTCACACCCATGAGCGGTGAAGAAAAAATTAAATCCAACCGTCCACTTCATCAACGGCTGTCATCCTCTATCGTCTTTTCTCGTTTTATGTCACTCTAGAAGGTTGTATAGAGATCGACAGTTTCTGCACTCTTCTAAGGTTTTGCTCTCTCCTTTAGCTTCCTCTCCTTCTCCACCATCGGCTTCTTTCCTTTGATATTGCTTCCTGTTTCTTGAAACGGGCAATCTTTTTCTCTGTATGTATCTTTCTCATGAGGATTCGCAATATTTATCAATTTTTACCCTTTCTTGGTCACGTCTATTCACTCTCGAAGGTTCTAAAGAGAACGACAGTTTCTGCTCTCTTCTGAGGTTTTGCTCTCTCCTCTGGCTTCCTCTAGGCTCCACCATCGGCTTCTTCTGCTAAGTAAGTTTTAAATAGGAGTTGTTATGGAGATTGTTAAGATCATGTAAGAATGTACATCTATTGTTTATGATCTCTGTGTTTTAATCACAAATTCATGAATTGTAATTGGGCTTTGTGTCACTTTGTTTTTTCTTTTTCAGGCATTCTTGTTTTTTTTATTATTGTTGGCAAGTGTCAGTCGGACTCAGATGTCGAAGTTGCAGAAACAGTCGAAGAAGCTGCTGATCTTGGGATCGTTGCTGAGGATGCTCTGGATTTTAACGATGGAAGCTTTAGTCCAACACCAGGAGTTGAAACCGCAACTATTTTTCACAAAATAACACCCGTCGTGAGTTTATGATTATTTTGCTAATCATCGAAACATTGATTTATGATACTATGGAAATTTACCGTGTATTAATATAGGCAAGAGTAAAAGAGCAACCTATATTCTTATTGAGGTAATCAAAGTATTTTCTTGTTTTAATTTCTTGTTCTGCTGTTCTACTTTCTTTTTGGTGTAAATTTGTGATAGGATGCCAATCTAGCTTATTTTCTACTGTCTAGCTTTGTGAACTGCTCCCACTGCAATGTTATCTAAAGGGATTATCAGTTCTGTAAATGTCTCAATTGGTTTAGAAATCAAGACAAAAACTTCAAGAAAAGATTAGGATTTTGATTGATGTGAGTCTATTCTCATTGGTTTTAACAGAAGCAGAGTTAGCATGTACTGTCTTTGTGATTTATTATTATTTTTGGTGCACGTAATGAAGAGCAACAACTATCAAGCTGAACCAATCTTGCAATCATATGGCATCAAGATCAGCAGTCGTTTTAGTCAAGTGGAAGGACACGTTTTTTTCCAGCTCCCAAGGTACCTAGCCATCTCTTGCTGACATAGTTCTTGCTGTTAATGTTTCTTTCAATCTATCTTGATGTTCCGTAGTTAAACAATTTATAGGTAAATAACTCTGAACGAATAAAAAATTTTGTTCTCTCTGGTGACAGTTCAAGGTAGGAAATGGAGACGATGTAATTCTAAAAATGGACGCTGGAATTTCAATAATAAGGTGGCCTTTTGAACTCATTCTTCTTTGATATTGCATTGTTCTAGTGATTGCAACTAAAATATTCCTTGCACAAATATTTTGAACCTTTTAATATTGGAGATTGGGTTGTTGTTGTGACATAAGCAGTCTATGTAGAGATTTGGCCATATTTGGAGAAATGAAAGGGATTGTAAGTTGTTTACTAGTGATTGTAAACTTATTAGGGATTGTAAGTTATTTTTTATGCCTACTTTGTTGTAGATCTTATTGAATTATTGTTTTCTTTTTTAGTTCATAAGTCCCCCAGTGGAAGTTTTTTAAGAGAGTCCACAATTTCGAAGGGCACCTGCTCTTGTTCAGGTGGACAAAATGTTTGAACAAATACAACCCATATTTGCTAAGGATCCTCCTCGGCTTCTTCTTTTTCTACTCCCTAATAGGAAGAACTGTGATATATATGGTTAGCCATGTTATTATAATTTGAGATCTTACTATTGAATGCATTATAATTGAGCATAATAGTTAGCTAAATTAATGCTTAAGGTCCTTGGAAAAGAAAGAATCTTGTTGAATTATAATGCATATAATTGCTGCTACATCTCATTTTTTTCCTTGGTTTTTTCTTTTTTTCTCATTTGTTTTCTTTCTTTTCACAATAATCAACAAACACAGCTAACATTAATAGATGCTTTTGTAACTTTTGTTTATCTAGAAACTGTGAAGATCAAACTAGCTAAAAGAAACCTTCATTTTGTTTGTGATGCTAGAGTTCTAGTTAAGTCTTTATGTCAAAAATCAGCACAAACTAAAAGGATTTAGAATTTAAATTGCCTATTCCGACTACTATGATAGAATCTAGACACAACTCCTCCTAACCTAATATAGAACATAATATTAGTACAAACAAAGAACACAATTACTAAAAGCAAAAAACACACCACCAAACAAATACCCATGCATGGTAACAAAACAATTAGAAACATCCAAGAAACAAATACACAAAACAAAAACAACAAATGAGAAATTTTTGAAAACTTATGAAGAGGGTGGAGGCTATGGAGGTGCAGATGGCATGCAAAGTCCCTGCATCTCCCAAACCTTGTCGATTTTCTTTTCCAGCTTTCATTGTTGGAACAGAATAACAGTGGTTCAAAATCTTCCATCCCTCTGATTGAGAAACAAGTCTTCTAAAAATATAGTTTAAAAATGTAGTTTGCATAAATCTTAGATAAATAGGGATTCTCCTGAAGAAAAGTTAATCGGATGTGCATATACACATATATATATTACAAATTTTGGCCTAAAGTATTAAGTCAGGTTGTTAAATAAATACTGTAATCTTTTAAAGGTAGGATGGGTTTTTACTAATTAAAGAAAAAATGATTATAATAAATAATAAAAATAAAATAAATTAAGTTTATACTGAAATTATACATAATAATTATATATTAATCTATATTTTAAACATAGAATCAATATTTGTTTGTATTTATTAGCCTCACTCACTAGTATCTGAGCAATTCTTCCTGTTGCTTTTATATAACTTCCCTCTTGTATCATCAAACTGTCACCCATCAATACAACCCCGACATTATTGGATTCCAAATTCAAATCAATGCCTATATTGCCTTCTTCAAATTCTACTAATTGCCCTGCCATTACTTCATCAAGACCATAAATCCTAGCAATTCCATCTCCTACTTAAACTATTTACAATCTTTACTTCCCTATTATATTGCTCAATACGTTCGCGAGTAATATTACTAATCTCATCGGCTCGAATGGTTACCATAAGTATGTTTGAACCCCTCCCCCAACAAAACATAGAATGAATATTTGTTTGTATGCATTATTGACCTAACATTTTATTTTTTACTAACCCAGAATCCTTTTATAAATAAATGATTGTTATTTTCAATATCTAATATTATGATTTTTGAGCAATGGTTGATGTAAAATTATAAATTATACAGTATATATATTAAAGGACTAATTTGTAATTTAAATTATATATTATTAATATTTCTATGGTAACTCTTTTCTTAATATACATTTAAAAATTTAAATGCTAATAATTTATGCCAAATTTTAAAATTTGACAATCTTCATTTATACATTACTAATATAAGATGTTAGCAACTTTTTATTATCTTAAGTAATTAAATATTTATACTTTTTTACAGCATATTAAATTAAGTTATTGACATTTTTAGACCTTAATTAACTATAATATTTAATTAATAATAAAACACTTAACATTTTCTAAATTTTACCACTCAAATAAATAATTTTACTAATCCATTTTTTATGTATAGGATGAACAATCATAGTTCATCTTTTTTTGTTCCATATTTTTAATAACTAAATTTCCTCTTTCTTTTTTATATCATATTTATATATTTTGAATAATTCTTTCAAGATTCTTTTATTATTATAAATTAAAATGTTAAATTCTTAGAGTTTTTTATTTAGTTTATATATTTTATAAATTTATAATAGACACATTATACTGTACATGTTCTTAATTTAAAAAATTTTCATCCAAAATGTTTACTTACTAATTTTACTTATTCATTTATTGTATTCTAACTTATAATTTTAATATAATATATTCAAAACTTTTTTATCAAATATCCATTGCAAATTTAAAATATGTATAATTTAATTACTTATTTTTATGAATAACAAACTAAAAATGTCTATAATTTAATTAGAAATTTTTTATTTTGCTAATAATTTAATTCCAAAATTTAAAATTTCCATGTTTATTTGTATATTAAAATTATATAATAATATATGCAATTAAATTAACAGAGCATTATTACTGCGCATTTGCGCAGTATTACTCTGCTAGTTATTTAAAGACACGAATTTTTTTCTATTCCCAGTTATTGTTTGCTACTGTTCACGCAGCACTATTCACGTGAATAGTAGTTCTTTATTCTCTTCATCTTTTCTTCTTTACATAACAAATGTTAGGGTTTTATTTTCAAAACATGCAAGGCTAATAATTCTGTTTCAATTGTAAAAGTAACTTTGAACTTCTTTTAATTCCATGAGAGTTTGAACTTCATAATATTATGTTTTGTGAGATGTTCATGTATTTATGTTCCTGTTCTTTAATGCCAAAGCATGTTTGATTAATTAAAGTCCGAAATTTGATTCATCTTGCATGATTTGACCACTAAAATTGGTTGATTATATGCATGTCCTATAATTAATTGATGGAGTAGCAATAACTTGTTAAGGTGCATGCTAGTTTTGATCTTAATACGTTAGGAACTTAAACTTTAATCTTGTTCAATGCATTCTAGTTTTGCTTGATTGATTAAGATCCTTAAGCCATGATTATGCTCTTAATGCTTTTACTTGATTGTTAGATTGCATGCTAGTTTGAAATCTCTTTCTTGCAAAAAGGATTTGTTTGCTTACGCTTCGAGGGACAAGTTAATTAGGTGGATTCATGAACACATGCAAATAACACGTGATTAGTCTATTGAATCTTCATGATTGGAATAAATTGAAGGTCTTAGTGAACACTTTTGCAATTGGAAGTTTTAACCTTTGAATTTCTCTTAATAATTGCTTTCGAATTTCTTACTTTTTTTGTTTCGAATTTGACCTTTATTAGCATTAGTTATTTAGTTTATTTAATTAGTTTTTTCAAGTTAAGTTCACATACATATAAAAGCCCCCAAAAACCATAAGTGTGAGTGTGTTTTCTATTCTCACCCCCCTTCTCGGCTTTTGTTAGTTTTGGTTATTACTGTGTGCTTTGCATATTAGTTCTTTTTAGTTAATTGGTGTGTGTTTAGGTCTTCTTAATAGTAGTCTTAAGCGTGTGCTTATTTAATTATTAGTTTAGTGTCTAATTTCGCTCCAGTGCCTTTTCTTGAATTTAGTAGATTTTTGCATTTTAATTGAGAGTTAAATAATCACATTGCTTGGTTGATGTGAATTAGTTGCATATTTTATAGTTCTCTGTGGGAACGATAAGTTGAATATTTTATAGTTCTCTGTAGGAACGATACTCTACTTGCCCATTCTACTGTGTTAGCTTTTAGGGTTTAATTTGGAGGCGTAACGACACCTTAACAAATTTTGGCACCGTTTCCAGGGAACTTAATTTATACTAACTCCTTTTGAAGTTTGTTTTTGTGTTTATTTATCTCTCTTTTGTAGGTTGCATGTCCAAACTGTTTGAACAACAACTTACTGAAGAAGAAATCGAGCAATTTTACATCAACCAATCTGTCCATTTAGACCAATCTCCCATACGCTCATCACTTTTTGATCCTTTTTCACGCACCCTAGAAGAAAAGAGTTGCTCATTCAACCCTCTTTTTCGTCCAAAGCTTGAAGTAGGAGAATCATCATCATCCACATCAAATTCATCTGAAATCAATCCTTTACCAATGGAGGTCCAACCCCAACGTTCTTTAAAGGAGCTTTCCGCTCCTAACCTTGATAACCAACTCCTGTGTATTAATGTGAAAAATGCTAACTTTGAGTTGAAATATGGTTTTATCCATCTATTGCCCTGTTTTACAAGTCTTGCAGGTGAAGATCCTCATTCTCATCTTAAGGAGTTCCATATGGCTTGCAATGGAATGAAACCGCAAGTAGTGGATTGTTTTTCTAAAATGGCTCACTTTGTTCCATGTCATAACATTGATGATGCATCTCACATTTTCGATTTGTTTTTCCTCAAGGAAGTACGTTTGCATGGCATTCCTAGGACTATTGTATCTGACAGAGATGTTGAGTTTCTTAGTCATTTCTGGCGTGTACTTTGGTCTAGACTTGGGACTAAGTTGTTATTTTCTACTTCATCACACCCTCAAACTGATGGTCAAACTGAAGTAGTGAACATGACTCATGGTACCTTGTTGCGTGCTTTAATTAGAAGGAATGTAAAGACTTGGGAAGAACTTTTTCCATTTGTTGAGTTTGCTTATAATAGAGTGTCCATTCTTCTACTGGTTTTTCTCCTTTTGAGATTGTGTATGGTTTTAAACCACTAACCCTTTTGGATCTTGTGCCTATTCCTTTAAGTGAGATTTCTAACTTAGATGGGCTTAAGAAGGCTGAAATGGTTAAGGCCATTCACAATAAAGCACGAGAAATGATTGAGAAGAGAAATTAACAAGTTGCTACCCAAGTGAACAAGGGAAGGCGCATGACAACCTTTGAACCAGGAGATTGGGTACGGATACACATGCGCAAGGAAAGGTTTCCTTCCAAACGAAAATCTAAATTGGATGCTCGTGGTGATAGACCATTTCAAATCATTGCTAAGATCAATGACAATGCATACAAAGTTGATCTTCCTAGTGAGTATGCTGTTTCTACTACCTTTAATGTATCTAACCTGTCTCCTTTCGATTTTTATGAAGATGAAGATTTCAAGATGAATCATTTTGAGGGGAGGGGAAATGATACAAGTGGCGTTCAAGATGCTACAAGAAACAATCTAGGTGATTTAGAACTGATTCCAAATAAGGAAAGTTTTTGGGTTTCAAATAAGGAAACTTCACCAAATTTGGAAAATGGAGCTAAAGCATAAGGAGATACCATGGGAAGTCATATTGAGGCTGTTCAATAAAAACAAGATCATTCAAGTGCCAACATGGAAGGTTTTCCCAATATGGAAAGTTTTGTTGGTCCGATCACAAGGTCCCAAGCAAAGCGTCTGAAGGAGCAACTCCAAATTTATGTGCAAAAACATGTTGAAAGTGGGCTGTCCAAATATGGAAGGTCCATATATGGAAATATTTTGGAGCCTAAGTATGTTTACATAATTGGGATAAAAGACTAGTTTGGAGTGTTTGTGTTTTTTTAGCCTGTTTTGGGTCACATTTGGGTTTGTTTGTTTTGGGCTATTTTTATTTGTCTCCTTTGGGTTAGAATAAGTGAAATGGGCCACATTTCAAG